>PVJS01019344.1:0-26530 GCA_004027185.1 Glis glis | reverse complement strand
CAGACACATAGACCAGTGGAACAGAATAGAGGATACAGAAATAAGTCCACAAACTTAGAGCCAATTGATTTTCGACAGAGGTGCCAAACACATACGTTGGAGAAAGGACAGTCTTTTCAACAAATGGTGCTGGGAAAACTGGTTATCTACCTATAGAAAAATGGAGCTGAACCCTTACCTCTCACCCTGCACAAGAGTCAACTTGAGATGGATCAAAGACTTGGAAGTTAGACCAGAGACTGTGAAATTATTAGAAGAAGCCATAGGTTCAACACTCCATAATATAGGCACAGGTAGAAACTTCAACAAGACCTCCAAAGCACAGGAAATTAAAACAAGAATTAATAAGTGGGATAGCATTAAACTATAAAGCTTCTGCTCATTAAAAGAAACCATCAAGAGCTTAAAGAGAAAGCCTACGGAATGGGAGAAGATCTTTGCAAGTTATCCCTCTGACAGAAGTCTATTATCTAGGATATACAAAGAACTTAAAAGACTTTACACTAAGAAAACAATCCAATCAAGAAGTGGGCAACTGAAATGAATTGACACTTCACGAAAGAAGAGATACAAATGGCCAATAGATACATGAAAAAATGTTCAACATCATTAGCAATCAGGGAGATGCAAATCAAAACTACTCTAAGATTTCATCTGACCCCAATTAGAATGGAAAGCATTAAGAAGTCAAACAACAACAAATGTTGGTGAGGATGTGGGGAAATTGGGACTCTTCTACACTGTTGTTGGGACTGCAAACTAGTTCAACCACTATGGAGATCAGTGTGGAGATTCCTCCGAAATCTGGGAATGGATCCACCATATGATCCGGCTATACCACTACTGGGTATCATACCAAAGGGATTGAAACTAGAAAACAACAGTAATATATGCATACCCATGTTCATAGCAGCACAATTCACAGTGGCCAAATTATGGAACCAACCTAGATGTCCATCAACAGATGAATGGATTACAAAATTATGGGAAACACACACAATGGAATTCTACTCAGCAATAAAGAAGAACAAAATAACAGCATTTGCAAGAAAATGGAAAGATCTGGAAAACATTATGTTAAGTGAGATTAGCCAATCACAAAAAAAGAAGGGACATATGTTTTCATTAATATGTGCAACCTTCGGAGTAGTGGGGACACAAAAGGGTCTCCAATGACAACAGAGAACCCTCAGTGGTGCAAGGGAAGGGGTATAAGGGAAGGGGAAAGGCAAGAAAAAAGTGAATCTATGGAATTACTATCATAAACAATGTGTACATATGAGATTATACCAACATCATTCTCAGTGCTACATGTGGGGGGGAGGCGGGGGGGTGTGGGACACCAAGAGCTGTGTGCATGTATATTAACACCAAACCAATACTCATTGTGATATGAGACTAAAATGCACCAATAAAAACATATTAAAAAATAAAATTAAAATTAAAAAGCTGAATAATGTGAATAATGTCACATTAGATACAGTGTTTGTAAGAAGGATGTGTCTAAGAGACACTAGACAATTTGTACTAATGATCAAGAACCATTTGAGATTAGAACAATTATTTTCCAAAAGAAATTCTTAGGCTTTTTTGAGAATTAATGATTAAGTCCTTGTATTGTCTTATTGTTTATATATACTTCTATTTGTGCATTGTAATTATACATTGTAATGAGGTTCAGAGTGATAGAAACATACATGCATACAGAACTTGGAGTGCTAAGGATCCTCACCCCTCTTTCTCTCCCTCCCCTATACATGTTACTAATATTGGTATTGATAATTTCAAATATGAATATAGAATCATTTTAACTGTATCCTTCATCAAATCCCCCCCAACATGCGCTTCCTTCCTTTAATCCCCTTCTACTATTTCACTAGAATCTCTCTTCACTTATCTGAACCCCCTTTATTTCTCAATTTCTCCATAGCTCTCACTTAAGAGAGAAAGCATGCAACCCTCCACTTTCTGAGACTAGCTGATATCGGCACAATATTTTCTAGTTCCATCCATTTTCCTGCAAACGACATAAGTTTATCCTTGTTTATGGTTGAGTAAAATTCCATTGTCTGCACATGCCACAATTCTATAATTCATATAATCCATTCATCTGTTGACAGACACCTAGGCTGGTTCCATCATTTGGCTGTGGTGAATTGTGCTGCTATAAACATGGATAGCATTGTCTTATTTGCCTTGGATATTGAAGTCTCATGAGTTTGAAAATGTAGAAAAACTGTTTTCTGCCTTTTTTCCTTAGTATGGTGACCCAGACCCATCTAGATGTATTCCTTCTCAATTGCACTCTCAGGGTGAAATACCCACACCCCTGACTGTATAATCTCTAAAATGTCACACAGCAAAACAGTTGTTTGCCAAATGACTACTTTCTAATGACCATGAATCAAAAGATAGTTTTGACTTGATAAAACATTAGAGATTTGTTTGAGTTCGAAATCAGTGGACATGAGGCAAGTTAAATATACCAGGGAATGGAAGGGAGAAGATCAAAATACTTTGCCAGGAATGCGTGCTTTGATACTTCCATCTGGATGGAATTTCTTTTGTAAAATAACAGAGATTTTCAATATATCTATCCTCTTACTTTGTAGGTTTTAAAAACCAAAATTGTCAAATGTTCTGAATCATTTAAGAGTTAGAATGACCAGATGATTTTTGTGAGTACTTTTCCTTTCCATAGTTGCTTGCTGTCTTTCTCTGACCCTAGCATTTTTCTCTCTTCCCTGTCTCAATGCAACCTGGTATTAGGGAGAAAAAAAAAGCTTATGGGAATGAAAAGAACTTGAAAGCCTTTCTTCACATGTTTTTCAATCACTTCAGGCTAAAGTTGTTTTTTAAGAGGAAAAACTTTCTCTCAAAAGACCAGACAAGGCAAGATCAAAATTTATTCCTATGCTGCACTGTATTTGAGTTTCGTGTTATCAGTGGTAATACAAAAATGAAATCTGTAAATCGTTCTAGTTTTTTTCTTTCTTATTTTTCTCCTATTTACAGTCTACAATATTGATTGTTGGAACTTCTTAGTAAGTGTGTGAGTTGTAAAGGTTTTACTATTGCCCATGCTTCTGGATTGTAAGAGTTGGGTTTTAAATATTTATTGCTTGAAATGCCAAAATGTGTTGCTGAGAGTGGTTATATAATCTCTTTTACTGGAGATGTTTAGAAGCAGAACAGGCAACTCTCTTCTTGGGTTCATTTAAATGTAGCTGTGTCTAGAAGCAAGGAAAGACAGTAACTGACCTCCAGAGATACTTTTAAGTTCTGTGAGTTATAAGATAAGTGTACAGGATTTCACAGTAGTTCTTAGACATAACATCTGAGGGGCCTCAACACAAGTTTATACAATTTGTCATATGAAGCACACACTTAAGGAAAAGATTTTAACAAATTATAACATGTTAGTTTTAATTTCTTTACTTGGTTTAGCAATCAGATTATATTCATTTGTCTCAGTCAACATTCTAACTGCTAAAATCGAAGACAACTGACCACATAATTTAGAGGAAGGAAGATTTTCTTGCTCACAGGTTCAGGCCGTGTGCAGCCAGGGTCTGCAGAGCTCAGGGCATGGTGGCAGGAAGCAGAGGAAGGGAGAGAACAAGGCTCTGCTCTCACATCATGGAGGCCAGAAGCAGAGAGAGCCAAGCACAGACAGGGAGAGGACCTTATATAATCCCCAAGGCCACACCCCCAGGGAGCCCTCCTTAGCAACCAAGCCCTGCTTCCAACACTGCTACCTTGGTTCTGTGAGGGCTAGGTGGACACTCTAAATCCCAACCATTACATCACTGAAGGCCATGGTTAATGTGTGGTAAGCTGAAAAATCTCCCTCCGAAAGAAATCCATCTCAAATCCCTGAAACTTACAAATACAGCCTTATTTAGAAATGGGATGTCTAATCTCACTTAACATAATGTTCTCCAGATCTTTCCATTTTCTTGCAAATGCTGTTATTTTGTTCTTCTTTATTGCTGAGTAGAATTCCATTGTTTGTATTTCCCATAATTTTGTAATCCATTCATCTGTTGATGGACATATGTTTTCATTAATATGCACAACCTAGGGGGTAGTGGGGACACAAAAGGGACTCCTATGATAACAGAGAACCCTCAGTAGTGCAAGGGAAGGGGTACAAGGGAAGGGGAAGGGTAAGAAAGAAGTGAATCTATGGAATTACTATCATAAACAATGTGTACATATGAGATTATACCAACATCATTCTCAGTGCTACATGTGGGGGAGAGGCGGGGGGAGGGACACTAAGAACTGTGTGCATGTATGCTAACACCAAACTGATACTCATTGTGATGTGAGACTACAATGCACCAATAAAAACATATTAAAAAAAAGAAAAGGGGTGTCTACAGATGTAAAGTGGTTATTAAGGATTTTGATACAAAAAGATAATTCTGAACTAACAAGGTGGGCTCTCAGTTCAATGCAAGTGTCCTTATAACAAAAGGCTCTTGTAAAACTTTTGCTTACCAAACACATAAAGATAAACTTACTAAGTTTTATCCACCAAAATAACACTTTCATGGAGATTTTTGGAGGTTTTCTGTTGGAATTGCATGGCATCATTACATCAATTTTAGAAATATTAGTTTTGTCCTATTGACCACTCCTATCTGTGATTCTAGTGTACACATAAAAACATATTAAATTATTTTAAAGCATTTAAAAATATTTTTCATTAAAGTCCTAAATTTTTTTCCTGAGATAAGTTTACCTATGTTGTGATATATTATTTATTTTTTTACTGAAGTCTACTAATATTATACTTAAGATTTTAGGGATTTAGGAGTAAGATTTGCGTATAATTTTTCTCATATTTTTTTCTACTTTTGGTATAAAGAGAAAGTATCATGGTATAAAACATGAATTATGGTTTGAATGTCTATTTTCTATTTCCTGAAAATGTGTAAGCTTGGAATATTCTGTTTTGCACAAGAATTAGGTAGAATTTTCTTGATTAAAAACACCTGGCCTGATTTACATGGTTTAGAAAATAATTATCTTTATATGACATTAGAAGACTGTTTAAATTACAATAGATATAAAGAAGATAGTAAAAAATGAATTTAAATCAAAAAGCAGAAATATTTTAAAGATAAGAAGGAAAAAGCATTTAAGTAGTTAAGATTATGCTTATTGAAAAAATAGGGTACCTGTAATTAATTAGTTATGTGAAAGGAAATATATCATTGGATATGAAGGCAACTATTTTTATTATTATTTAATAGAAAACAGTGAATTCTTATGATTAATTCACAACTAAACAATTCTAAAGGAAAATGGATGTTACAAAAATTAATTCAAGTAGAAAATGTAAATGAACAAATAAGAAAAGAACTGGAGCATTATTTATAACAAGAGAGGAGTGTCATTCAAAGCAGATCAGAGCAGACAGCTCAGTATCATCAGAAACTGGAAGGAAGAAGGTTAAAACTCAAAAGCTCTCAGACTGATTACTTCCTCCATTTCTCCAGTGCTGCAGTTTGTCTATTCCCTGCACACAAACTTTATCCTTTTTTCTTTGTACAACTGTACTGCTCAATAAGCTAGCTTCTGGCCACACATGTAACTGTTTACTTCAATTTAAATTAAACAAAACTAAATAACATATATAAATATATATTTTCGGTGATTCTGGGGGTTGAACCCAGGGGCATTCTATCTCTGAGCTAGTTTAGGAATCCGGGCCTTGCTAAGTTGCTGAGAGCCTTGCTAAGTTCGATCACAGGTTTCGAACCTGCGATTCTCCTGTCTCAGCCTCCCAAGTACTGGGATTACAGGCATGTACCATGAGACCTGGCTACATCATATGAAAAATTCAACTTCTCAGTTACACTAGCCACATTTCCAATATTCAATAGCTACATTTGACTATTATCCTGAACAATGCAGCTATAGAACATTTTGAATAGTGCGCATTTATAGCATTCCATCCTCTTATCTATCTGACCATGGACAATGCAGAAGTGGAGCTCAACCCAGCACATAGTCATTTCTACTTAAAGCTACTAATAGAGACTTACTGGATTATGTGGCTTGCCACTTTAAAATTGCTGAGGGAGATAATTTAGTAACTCCCACTGAGTGTAGTGGCTGCATTTGATCTACCCAATCAGGGTAAACCAAATGGGGTAAATTCTATAATATGAATATAACCAGGATATGTGAATGGATTGAGAGCAATCTTAGAAAGTGACAGCCAAATACATATTATAAAAGCTGATTTAAAAAGAATAAATACCACTGGCTAATAAATATATTTAAAGCTGAGAGAAATGTAATTTAGCTACCAAATTTAATTAACAATATAATGGCCAGATTGCTAGTATTTTTTTGTTTTTTATATTAAGATAATAGCCAGTATTTCTAAGGCTGGGTCAAATGGACACTGTCACAATATTCTAGAAGCAACATAATTTGATATAATATTATTAAAGTGTAACTTAGTTGAATTTGCTCAACTCCTAGGAATTTATACAAAGGAAATGTTCAGAGATACATAAAGTATTTGTATAGTTAAAATCTTTTAATTTTAATATCTAAAAATGAAAAGGAATATAATGTTCCTATAAATCAAAGTATAAGCTGAATCCATACTATGCAAGACAATGTTTAAATAAGATTAAATGGTACACATAAAAATAGAAAAAATAGTTGGAAGGGAATGGTTTATCTCTGAGTGTGGATGTCATGAGTCATGCTTTGTTGTGTCTTCATATATTCATCAGTATTTTATTTCAAATTTTTACAGAGAATGTGTGTGGCTGTTATAATAATAAATTACAATAATCTCTTTAAACATGCAAGATACTTTTAGGTTTATGGTTTAAAAAGTATCATCCTTGTATACCTGATAAGTTTCTCTTTGACTTTTTCATATAAGCAAAATCCTTGACTATCTACATTACCAGGAAATTAAATATTTCCATCTTTTGAAACTTATATGAATGTTTTTCTTAGGGTTCTTTTTGGTAAGATAGCTAATATACTCATTTGGTTAATATTTTCACTTTCACCTGTCACAATAATAACATTTTAACCTCTTATAACTTTTGTTCATATTAATACAGATAAAAGGAGTCCAATGAAGAAATTACTTAGTTGTTATTAGTTAATTGTTACTAAGTGTCACTGGAGCTTCGCAAGTTGAAAATAATGTTTAGAAATATGTGAAAAATTCATATTCAAGATTAGTTTGTTTTGTTTGTCAAAAACACTTGAAAAAAATGAAAATAATCTGCCGGACGTGGTGGCACACACTTGTAATCCTGGTACTTTGAGAGGCGGAGATCAGAGGATCTGGGTTCACGGCCAGCCTCAGCTCTCTCTCTCTGTCTCTCTCTCTCTCTCTCTCTCTCTCTACCTAGTGAGGCCCTCCACAACTTCATGAGACCCGGTTTCAAAATAAAGTATAAAAAAATAGGTCAGGGGTGTAGCGCGGAGGTAGAATGCCCCTGGGGTCGATCCCCGGTACTGCAAAAAAAATGAAAATAATCTTCAGAAAAACATAATTCCAAATAAACATCAAAGATTAGCTCATCTGTAGCTGATCAAAACTGGGTTACACTTTCTTCAGCCACAGCTCTTTAGACGGGCAGTTCTCTTTACTCGCTCTACAAACCTTAGGCATGATATGACTGATTAAAAATGGCATTTGTGTTTTTAAATTTCCCATGTCATAGGGAATTCTTTAAGTTTTCTTTACTCTGAGCATCCTAAACATTACCAAAAGGATTAATTTAGAAGAAATAAATCTAAATTTTAAAGTGGTTTTCTAAGCATGTAATATGAATATATATTTGTACTTATATATTCTCATATGTGAGTAGTTATATCCATTATCTATGTATCTATCTATGGTCTGTTGGGTTGATCAGTTTCTAAGAGAGCTCCCAGTGACCCTCACCTTCTAGTATTATTTATTTATTTGTTTACAAATTCATTGATTGATTGATACTGGAGATTAATTCCAGATATGTTCTACCTCTGAGCTACATCCCCAGCCCTATTTATTTTTAATTTTGAAACAGAGTCTTACTAAATTGTTGAGGCTGGCCTCAGGCCTGTCATCCTCCTGACTCAGGTGTGTACCACCCTGCCGGACTCTAGTACTGTTTATAATCCATGTTCCTTAATGCAGGCTGGAGTTCATAACTTACCTCTAATGAATAGAATTTGGCAAAAGCAATAAGCTGTCATTCTTAAGACCAGGCAACAGAGGGATTTTGGCTTTTCTCTTGCTCACTGGCCCTTGCTCTCTCACTTGTTCATTTGGATGAAAGCCAATGACCATACAGTGAGCTGCCCTACGGAGATGTCCACGTGGCAAGGAGCTGAGGGCGGGTTCTGTCCAACACCAGAGACAAACTGGATTCAATAAACTCTCAAGTGAATCCTGCCAACAATTGCATGAGTGAGCTCAAAAGCAGATTATTTTCTGCTTTCTACCCTTCCAAGCCAGCTAAACTTTCAGTTGAGACTATAGCTTTGACCATGACCTTGACTGAATCTTGCAAGAAGCCCTAAGTCAGAGAATTTAGCCAAGACATGGCCAGATTCCTCAGCCACTGAAACTGTGAGTTAGTAAATTATTGTTTTAAACCACTGCATCTTGGGATAATTTATTATGTATAAAAAGCTAAAGAAGCTGGGTGTGGTGGTGAATGCCTGTAATCTTAGTACTTGGGAGGCTGAGACAGGAGGATCACAGGTTTGAGTCCAGCCTCAGCCACTTAGTGAGGCCCTTGGCAACTTAGTGAGACCCTGTTTCAAAATAAAAAATAAACTAGAGCTAGGGGTATAGCTCAAAGGCAGAATCCCCATGGGTTTAATCCCCAGTACCAAAATAAATAAATAAATAAATAAATAGATAAGCAAAAGAATACATCTACTTAAATGCTGATTTAAATCATTCATTCAGATCATAAAAATAATATAAACACTATTTCTTTGGCTAATCACCACCAATCTTCCAGCTTACAAAAATAGTGGTAAAAGTCTTAGGTTTAATTGTCATAAAAAACTGGTTATTCCTATTGCTATAATTATTGCAGATAAGTTTAAATTATAGAAATTAGAAAATGTCTGCTTTTTAAGTATGAATGATGGAAGATAGTGCAACCAAAGTCTGTAGACACTTTGTGGTGTCCCCCTCTCTCTCCTCTGGTTCAGCAACCACAAAAATGCTTTTGAAACTGCTCTGACATTAAAGACATTAATTCAACATGTCTTTATTTTTTCTTAATTTTTTGACTTGCTTCCTCCTGCTTCCTGCTATGAAGTGACATTCTCAACTCTTTCATACACCACTTATGATATAGTGGCGTGGTGTTTTCCTTTTTAATTATAGCATGTGTCCTTATTTGTATCTATTCTGACTTTGGAAAATGAATTCCTGGAATTCATAGCTATATATTCCAAAGATAGTCTTAGAATGAAGTAAAAGGAAAATGATGACATTCATTTTCCAATTCACAAAGTGATACAATGTTTTAAGGAAACATATATTATGGAATGCTCATAAGGTAAAAACATTTTGTTTTAATTTTACATGTTAGAAATGATATTAATAGCAAAATTAATATTGAAGAGCTAAAAATAAAATGTTTACACATACTCCCTTATATCTTTTCCTCATAAAACATCTTATACTAGCTGGTGGTAACCTCATATTTTACAAGAGGAAATTCATGTTCAAAGATGTTAAGTTGGATAAAGTCACAAAGCTAATAAACTATCATGTTGGAAGTCAAATTGATATCTTTGAATTTGAACTAATACTTTATATAGCAATTAAGAATAGGTAGCCTAAATAACTTATATCCAGAATTAAGTTATTGACAATTCAAAATTACATAACTATGCTTTTTTCTGCATCTTGATTTTTCATCAAATAATACATTAATTAGGCCAGATAACACTTAATGATTCTAAAATCTTTAATGTGCCATGATTCTATTCATTCATTCATTGATTCATATGAATGGGTATTCATACCCATTCATACTTCATAATAAGCATTATAGTATTATATAGAAATAGAAGTCTAAAGAGTATCAGCTTTATAAATAAGTAATAGGTTTCATTGGAATGTGGGAAGCACTTTCCAAACTGAAGCTACTGAAGTTTGAAAATAGTGTGTAAAATGGCTTACATTTCATATTTTGGTAAGAAGTATGCTCAGTCCTTTTTTTTCTAAAAGGGGTACTCAATAACCTGTGGCATAAAATAATCTATGTGTAAGACAAGCCTGAACTTCAGGAATCACAATTATTGTAGAATTCCACAATGAAGTTACATACTGAAAACAAAATGGGAAGAATTCCAGAGAGGTTGATTTGCTGAGTATTTTTGTGTTTCTTAGCCACATAATTTCTTTTCTCTACAGTTGTACTTTCTTCCAGATAATTAATTCTCTCTTCGGCTGCAAAATCTGACTTTAGATCACATCATTAAAGAGTTCTCATGTCAATTTTTATGATCTTCACTCAAATATTCAAATGTCTCTATTATTCCTTAAAATACAGTAATCATTTTTACTTTATTTTCTTTCTCTGGAAATTCCAATATGAAGCCTCTAAGGTGCTGATTTTGTTATCAATCTTTGACTTTCAACCAGAGCAATTTCTTTTGTCATGGATTCAATTAAGTATTTTTTTTTTCAGTCACCAATTTTCCATGGAGTTTTTGCTCCATAGAAAATTGAAACCTGGAATAAAAATGAATACTTCAGGTAGAATTTTGATTTTCCACTGGTGCCCCAGCTTTTCTACCAGACAGGGAACACCAAAAACAAAAATTTGGGTTTGGGTTTTCTCAAACCATATAACTTTTACAAATTTTGCCTGTAAATATGCTTAAGAAATCTATAAATTCTCAGGGGAGTATTATTATTGTTTCAGTCAGCATTTTCACTGCTGTGACCCCAAAAACCTGATGAGTACAACTTAGAAGAAGGAAGATATATTTGCTCACATTTCTGGAGATTTCAGGGGTTCAGTCCCTGCTAGGCCCAGTGAAGTCTGTGGAACTCAGGGCTTGGTGTAGGGAGCAGAGAGCTCACAAGGGCTCTGTTCTCACATCATGGAGGCCAGAAGCAAAAGAGACAACCAGGGGAAGAGAGAACATATATAATCCCCAAGGCCACACCCAGGGGCACACCCCTCCTTAACAACCAAGCCTGCCTCCAACATGGCTGCCTTGTCATTGTGAGGTCAAGGGGGATATTCTAAATCCAAACCATAAAAATTATTAACTTTTTACTCTTGTGCTCAACAATAGAGAAGGGAGAATGGAGAAGGAGAATGGATGGTAATGGGTTTTATGTATTTCTTCCAGCTCACCTTTATTTTATCAGTATTATACTATCAGGCTCATTTGTATGTGGGGTCAGCCATTAGACTCCACTCCACAAACTGGTCCTTATTTAACCTTTGGTTCCCTAAGCTTCACAGAGCCATGAACAGTGATACTTACATTCACCATTTGGTAAATATCCTCAGCACAGACATCAACTTCATTGCTTAGCTCAATTTTTCAAGTGTCCCCCACCTTTATTTAGATTTTTTGGTTCAAGAATTCCTATTTCCCTAAGAGCTGAAAAACAAATGTAAAAATATTAATGATTTAGCCAGGCATGGTGGTGCATGCTTGTAATCCCAGTACTTGGGAGTCTGAGACAGGAGGATCACAGTTTTGTGGCCAGCCTCAGCTACTTAGTGAGGTCCTCCACAACTTAGTGAGACCCTGTTTCAAAATAAAGAATAAAAAATAGGGCTGGGGGTGTAGCTCAGAGGTAGAATGACCCTGGGTTCAATTCCCGGTACCACAAAAATAAAAAAAATTAATGATTTATTTTTATTTCTTGCTATGGCATATAAATCCAGGTTCTCAGTTTCCCATGTTTCCAGAAGAGTTTACTACTAAATCTATAGAATTGGTTTTTTTATGTATGCTTAACTTACCACCTGGTAATTAGAAGTCATACTCTAAGCAATATTGTTACATGGTCAATTTATTATCACTTATGATAATACAATATAAGCTCAAGCATTTCTTGAGCTTATAATATTCATTTTTATTAATTTTATCCTGAATAAATACATGGGCTCTACTGGATCAGAGATGAATTAGTTATGATTTACATACTAATTTTCCTATACTTACATATAGATATTTACATAATAATAACTGCAACTGCCTCCTAACTTTTCCCAGATCTTACCACTTGAGCAACATGATAAAAGCCTGGTGGAAAAAATATCCTATAATAGTTACTGGACACTTCATCGTTGAAGGAAAGGAAAATGAATTTTATTATATAACACAAAAAAGAAAACTGCCTGTTCTCCTGTCATGGAAGGAGTTGAGCCCTCTCCACCCACCTTGGAGAGGAGATGAAAAGATTCTGGACTATCACACTAACTTATTGGAAAGAACATAGATTTCATCAAAGTCCAGATAAGCTGAGTGTCTGGGTTTTAAGGCTTAGAGATGTTTCAACAAGATCCTTGCCTCATTTTCCTTTGAGATGCAAACACACACCTCCAAATTAGTTACATCTCTTTGCTGTTTACTCACTGTCTACATAGCTATAAATTAACTTTCCAAGACATGCTCCTAACCCAGTATTCCAAGTTTCCATCAAAATTCATTCATAAATCCCTAATTCTGCATAAATACACAAAAATATTTCCTCTCTACACAGTGATATCTTATCAATGTATGTGAAACATTTTTTCTTAAGGTCAGAGGAAGATAGTTTAAATGTATTGAGCTTATTCTGATTAAATTTTAAAGTAAAAGAATGAGCAACATGGCAGAATCATTCCACTTTCCAAGTCATTTTTATTTACTTGTTAGAGATTATTCTTATGAAAGTCCTATGTAGGCATTAAACAATTCCTCTAGTTCAAAAGAAGTATCAAGGAAAGCTCTATGAAATTGAGAAAGGGTGCTCTTTGAAGTTTGCCATGGGCAAATTGCTTACTTACACTAAATATTAGTTTTCTTTAAAAATTAGATAATAGAGCTTCCATGAGAAATATATATATATATATATATATATATATGTATATATGTCCTTTTTGAAAACTACTGCTGAGTATATATTCATAAAAGGAGATATTTTCTTAAATTTAAGAAGTTTACAGTTGCTAAAAAAAAATTACTGAGCAGAGTGCACACCCTGTAATCCCAGTACTTGGGAGACTGAGACAGGAGGATCACAGGTTTCAGGTTAGCCTCAGCAACACAGTGAGACCCTCAGCAACTTAGCAAGACTGTTTCAAAATAAATAAATAAAAAGGATTTGGGTGTAGCCTGGAGGCAGAATACCCCTGGGTTCACTCCCAGTACAAAAGCAACAAAAACAACAATATAATATAAAAACAAAAAAATATAATCTTATTCTTTAATTATTCCAAGGGGCAGGTTTAAAATTATGACTGGGGGCAGAGCGATGTCTGATAGCACAGTAGAAGCAGAGGCTCTGTTATGAGCCTACTGGGATATGACTATAGTGCAGACATTTAAAAAATAAAAACAAAAATAAAATGCCAGTGGTTTGGAGTCCCCTAGAAGGTCATTTAGAAGCTGACACCACGATCTCAAAATAATTAATGTCATTCTGCAGAATTCATCTCACACTCTTAATATGCACACATATTTTAAGGAGATGGAATTATAGTAAAGATATTTTGTTTCTATTCCACTATTTTACATAATAAGCAGATAGTATTCATATATCCATATTGTCACATAGCATTGATAAATGACATTTTGAAATCTTTATATTTACTCTTTGTTTCATGATGATCCCCACCTAATATCATTTATATAATCTCCTAAGAATGTATTCTTCTCTATGTCATTAACTACTCTATCGAGTAGTTTTCCTATGTTGTCAATCACAGGCCATTTTAATGGCTCCTACCTGAATTACTGAGTTTTGATTCAGCTGTAAATAAGAGTATAAATATTAAATGTTTTATTAGAATTTTTCAGTACTCACTCTGTGTTTTAAATGACACAAAACATCTCCTAAGGTCTTTTGACTGAAGCTGTCCTCTGGATTCCCAGCTAAATGTTCATATCTGTTCTCAGTTGTGTACAGTAGGTATGAAATAGCTTCGAAAGGGACTGCATGTGAAGAATACTTGTTTTATGTTGGGGTTTCCATCATAGGGAACATAGTTCATCCTAATAAGGAAAAGGTCATACAGCTTGATTTTTTAACAGAAGCACACATTATTCCTGTGTGGCAATTAGAGATAAATGAAAATATGAATTTCTAAATATTTTTTTTTTTTTGGTCGTAAGGGATTGAACTAAGGGGTACTCAACCTCTGAGCTACACTGAAAGTCCTATTTTATTTTTTAATCTTGAAAGAGGGTCTTGCTAAGTTACTGAATACTAGCCAAGAACCTGTGATCTTCCTGTCTTAGCTTCCCAAGTACTGGGATTACAGGTGTGAGCCACCATGTCTGGCTAAAAATAGGGATTTTAAATAGACAAGGATATTCACTGAATATAAGAAGATAAGACATTGATGTTAATGTAAAATAAGTTTATTACAATTCAATTTAAAATTTTATGAAAAAGTACAAGTGTTAATTTTCTTAATTCTAATGACTAGGTAGAATAACAAGATGGTATAATGAACAATTATTATTTTCTAAATTCAATATCTATTTTTTTTTTTTGCGGTACTAGGGATTGAACTCAGGGGCATTCTACCTCCGAGCTATACCCCCAGCCCTATTCATTGTTCTTTTATTTTGAAACAGGGTCTCATTAAATTGCAGAGGGCCTCATTGAGTAGCTGAGGCTGGCCGCAAACCCAGATCCTCCTGTCTTAGCCTCCCAAGTACTGGGATTATAAGCATGCACCACCACGCCTGGCTCTCAATCTCTATTTTTCTAAGCACAATTTTTTCATCTTTCCTTTACTCTGTGTCCTCCAGCCACAGATAATTGCAAAATACACTGTAATTTAACAAGATGGGTTTATTGCTTATTGCAAAGAGGGACTCCACACCCCCTGGTGAACTCTGGGGAATCACAGTCAGAGGGTGTTAGGACTTGTTACAGATATGGTCTAGTGGTACGTGATTTGAGGGAATGTTGAAGGAAATGGGGCTTTGCTCTTGGTTGGAAGCTATCAGGAAGCAAGAGTAAATCAATGATTGGATGTCTTAATAACTATTACTCAAAAGGAGGGAAAACTAGAAAAGAGCTAAAGCTGAAATTGGTGAGGATCGGCAGTCACTTATATTAGCCAGGATAGAAGCATCTTCAATGTTTTGGGGGTTTGTTTTGTCTGTGTTTAAACAAATTTGTAGAGTGGTCTTGTTGTGTATGTCACTTCCTTATGGTCTCAGAGTGATCTTTCCTAATAATGGTGTTCTTTGAGATTATAGGAGAAAAGCCTTAAGCATTTTTAGGGAAATCTCCAATATTTGCATTCAAATAGGTTGACATTTTTTAAATGAGGTGAGAATCAGTTCTATTTTCTCTTTGTGTTATTTTCTTACAGTAGAAATGAGCTATTATGGAAACAACTCTTTGTTAAGAGGTTATCTGATATGGGATATGATCATATTGCCATGAATATCCTTGTAGCAATTACTCTGACCACAAACGCATTTCATAAGTCCTATTTATTTAGCTTTGAAAAAGATAATAACACAGTATTCAAAGAAAATATACAACCTGTGTTTTTCCTTTAAATAGTTTTGGAAAAGATATTTCACTTATTTTTAATATGCTTTTATTGGTGCACTATAGTCTCGCATCATAATTTACATCATGTTGACAGCGACATACACGCACACAGCACTTGGTGCCCCGTCCCCGTCTCCCCATTTCCCCCCTTCCCAATACAGAGTACTGAGATTGACATTGGTATATTCACATATGTACACATAGTCGAGTGTAGTATTTCCATTAATGAACTTCAGTTTTCTCCCTCCCCTTCCACACCTCCCTGGCTCCACTGAGGTTTCTCCTCCATTATGTAAAGTCCCTCTTATATCCCAAATACTTCCTAGTTTCTGCATATGAGAGAAAACATATGACCCTTCACTTTCTGTGACTAGCTAATCTCAGTTAACATAATGTTCTCCAGGTCCTTCCATTTTCTTGCAAATGACATAATTTTGTTCTTCTTTATTGCTGAGTAGAATTCCATTGTATATATTTCCATACTTTTGTGATCCATTCATCTGTTGATGGACACCTATATCAGGTCCATAATTTGGCTATTGGGAATTGTGCTGCTATGAATATGGGTATGTATATATTACTATAGTTCTCTGATTTATGCCCCTTTGGAAAGATACCCAGGAGTGGTAGAGCTGGATCATATGGTGGATCCATTCCCAGTTTTCTGAGGAATCTCCACACTGATCTCCATAGCAGCTGAACTAATTTGCAATCCCACCAAAAGAAAAAGGAGTAGGAATTTGGCTTGGATGTAAAATGCACCTGGGATTAATCCCCAATACAAAATAGGTTATAATAATAATCATTATAATGCCCAATAAAATTTATTTAGAAAGTTGGGACTACCTGTGTACTCTTCAGGTATTAATATATTTATCACAATATTAATAAATATAATTATCCATTACATATAAAATTATTTTAACATCTTCGAACATAATAGTTCTAAAAAACATGACATCAAGATGAGATGATGTCTCATGAATGATTGACAATTCGCTAATATTAATTGATCAAGTTATTTTTTAAACTAGGTATGGTCATGCATGCCTATAATCCCAGTATTTCAGAGGCTGAGACAGGAGGATTGCAATTTTGAAGCAAGTCTTGTCAACTTAGCTATGCTTCAGCAACTTTGTGAGACCGTGTTTCCAAATAAAAAAATGAAATAGGGCTGGGGGTGCAGCTCAGAGTTAGAATGCCTCTGGGTTCCATCCCCAGCACCACACACACACACACACACACACACACACACAGAGTTATTTTTTAACTCATTGAAATAAAAGTTGGGAGGATTGCTAATGCAAAATTTTTATTCAAAACCCCCTAGCTATCTGTCTCATTTTATTTTTAAATGTTCTTAAAAAAAGAAAACATAATGTAAGAGGTGAGGAGACATAAAGAGGACTTCTTCCTGAAATGAGATGTAAGAAATTAATGGCAGGTGGTCTGGCACAGGAACACAGCCCCTGGAGGCCCAGTGTGAAGTAGCCTTTCTAAAAAAGAACAACTTCCCTGCGATCGAATTCCTCCTAGGGAGTTAACAAATTTTCACTCCGCAGGTTTTCCTTGTTCGTGTTGCTGCTATTTTCTTATCTATTTTTCAATTTATTTTCTTAGGATAAAATGGAGAGGATTGAGGGTCCCCTTGCTCAGTAGTAGCTTTTGGAGTAAAGTGAAAAGCTTTCTGTAGCCCTCAGAATCAAAGAACCTCCCACCATGGCTACAGAGATGCTTATTACTAGATAAACGTTTATAGATTATCCTCATCACACAACACAGAAGGCAACTTTGTCCATCGCCCCATCCTTATCCCAGGCCATAAAGACTGCATCTCTTTAAACAGAAATGCTGAAGTTCATGTTACCATCCTCAATGCTCTTTGCAAGCAGCCCGCTTCATAACTCTATTTGTATCTTGAAAGCATACTTACAGGATGTTATTCCTTAAAGTTAGTGATCATTAAAGCTCATGAGGAATTCAAAAATGGGACAAGTAACATGTCAAAAGATGTTAAGCCGGGCGGGGTAGAACACACCTGTAATCCCAGTCCTTAGGAGGCTAAGACAGGAGGATCCTAGGTTCAAGACCAGTCTTAGCAAATTAGGAAGACTCTTAGCAACCTAGAGAGACCCTGGTTCAAAACAAACAAACAAACAAACAAACAAAAAATAAAACAGGGCTGGGAGTCTAGATCAGAGGTAGAATGCCTCTGGGTTCAATCCCCAGTAACACACAAACACACACACACACACACACACACACACACACACGAAAGACATTATTACCATTCTTGTGTGTGGAGCATACATTGGAGGTTTCTCAATGGATAAATTTACATTTCCTCCACTATTTTATCTACTACTGCTAGTGGTATTGTTAACATGAAGTAGAAAAAGAAATATAACATTTCAGTTATCATTATTAAAGGATTAATATTGTTGGAGGTCAAAATGCATTTTTAAATTTGCCAAATAAATGCTGATAATTCCTATGATTTATAGATTCTCTTTAGGGATTAAAAAGGAGCCAAATGTGGTATAACTTTTTTTTTAATCAAGATCATACCTCAAGCACAATTGCCAATCTGAGTAGACTCAATACCAGAATTGGAGCAAGAACTTAAAAGTTGATAAACTTAACTGATTTGTTCAATCATGCCCAATTGTTTATTAGCCTTTTGCTGATAGGAACTTTGCCACTTTTATTTGAAAACAAGAGAAAAGAGGATGGGATTTGTTTACTGTTTATCTTACTTTACAGACTGGAACTCTTTAAGAAATTCAATGTTTCTTCATTTGGTTATATTTACTCGATATGAATAGAAGACATAAGAATGAGCATGAGAGTTTCAAGAATTAAGGATAATTAGTTTGAAATATCGTTGTAAAAATATTATTTTGAAAATCTATGATCAGTGATTCATTTCAAATTACATGTCTATGTGTCAATGGAGGTTTCTGTGTGGAGAGTTTTATTTTATTTATTTATTTGTTTATTTTTGCAGTACTGGGGATGGAACCCAGGGGCATTCTACCTCCGAGCTACACCCCCAGCCCTATTTTTTATTCTCTATTTTGAAACAGGGTCTCACTAAGTTGTGGAGGGCCTCATTAAGTAGCTGAGGCTATCTGTGAACCTGCGATCCTCCTGTCTTAGCCTCCCAAGTGCTAGGATTACAAGTGTGCGCCACCATGTCCGGATAGGAGAGTTTTATTTTAATAAGAAAGAATGAACCGTGTCATCAGGCCAATTCTCTAAAGATAGTGCATTTTATAATTTGCTACTCTCTTTATTTGACATTTTTATGTGTGTTTTCTATATCATAAAATATGTTAAATACTATTCTTCTAGACTAGTGTTATTCAAAGCTATTTGCAAAACATTTCTGGTCTACAAATAGACTTTTTTCCATAACAATATTAGTATAAAATATGAAATTAAATATTTAGAAACTGTTAGAGAAATTTGACAGAATAATTTTCTTTTTTGGATAAAAAATCTGGCGTTGTATTTTGTATTTCTTTTTATTTTTTTAGCAATTCATTTTTTGTCTTACAAAAGTTTTCATCTCAATGGTGCAATGATTATAGAAATAAACTTGATCTTTTTATCATAAACAGCTTCAGAAACACTGTACTAAAAAACTGTTTGAAATTTGAACCACAATAGACCTGAGGCGTTTCCGTTTCTTCCTCTCCACTTGCTCTTGTGTTATAAAAAAATTATTTTACCATGTTAAGATCCTCCAAAAATAATGCATAGGCATGCATGCTCTGCCTTCAATCAGGATGTAACCAAATGGAGGTCAGTGTGCTCGTGAACACACACACACACACATACACATCTAACAAGACAATGCTTGGTTTCCATACTCCTAGCCCCTAGATCACTGAGGCAACAAAACAGATTTTCCTTACTGCTGATAGCTATCTATAGAGGTCTCTGTTCAAACTGCAGCATGATGTTTAAAGGGTGTCTAAAGTGAAAATGCAAATATGACTCAAGCAGTGTGATACCAGACAGCTGCAATATAGCCCCATCTCAGAGCTCAGATAGGGTTGGATTTAGTTTATCCCTCCCCCAAAGTATGTCAATGCTGATTCAATGTTCTTCATGTCTCTCTGGACACAGAAATTCCTCCAGGCAACTGATCTGACAAAACCAAACAGAAAGCACTTTATCAGAAGGCTATATAACTTTAGTAGAGCAGACTCACTCCCCCATTAACTGAAGAAAAGTTCTAAGATGTCAGATATAACTAGTTATAGGACTGAATTATCCTAGTCACCTTAAGAAGACTATAGAATATTAGTGACCAACAGATAAAGAAATATCCAGAATAAGATGGTGGGTGTGTGGGAGGGGGTTGTAGTCAGAGAGACTGTACTTGGAAAACTCTTAGAGAAAGAAACCATGCAATCGCTTCTTTTTTTTTTTTTTTGCGGTACTGGGGATTGAACCCAGGGGCATTCTACCTCCGAGTTACACCCCCAGCCCTAATTTTTATTCTTTATTTTGAAACAGGGTCTCACTAAGTTGCGGAGGCCTCACTAAGTAGCTGAGGCTGGCCGCAAACCTGGATCCTCCTGTCTCAGCCTCCCAAGTACTGGGATTTCAAGCGTGCGCCACCACGCCCGGCTCAATCGCTTCTTAACTTCTGAGTTTTCAGGCGCATTTTCCTTTAAAACAATTCACCAAAAAATGACAGTTCTCTCTTCACACATACACATACACCTTCGCTTCCTCTTCCACTTTTCACTATATATACACCTTTGCAATGACCCTTATTAAACTGCTTTTAGCAACAAAATATTCTGTGTCCTTCTCTAATGGCTGGTCCTAATAGTTCATCTATGCTTATTTCTTGCTCATGTGCGCGGCCATTGTGGATAGGATGTGCTCTTGCTCAATGGTCTCTGGATTTTGAGATTGAGGCTTAGGGAACAGCTTTTATTTAGGAAATTGTGGGTCCCATGTCCCCAAATGGAAAAAAAATAGAGTTGGAATTACAGAGTAGCTCATAGAACTTCTCCTTGTCACTTTCATCCACCTTTCACTGCAAAAGTAAGTCATGTAGACAATGTTATTGAGTTAAGAAGGGGTCTCAAGGGATGGGGGTACAGCTTCAGTGGTAGAGAGCTTGCCTAGCATGCAGGAGACCCTGGGCTTGATCTTCAGCCCAACAACACCACCAGTAAAAAGAAGGGGCCTAGCCAGGCGTGATGGTACACGCTTGTAATCCCAGTACTTGGGAGGCTGAAACCGGAGGATCCGGGCTCTCGGCCGGATCAGCTACTTAGAGAGGCCCTCCGCAACTTAGTGAGACCTTGTTTCAAAATAAAGAATAAAATAGGGCTGGAGGTGTAGCCTGGAGGTAGAATGCCCCTGGGTTCAATCCCTGGTACCGCAAAAAAAAAAAAAAAAAAGAAGGGGCCTCAGAAAAGGCTCATAAGAGAGAAATGGAATATATATGAAATATGTGTATCATATTGTATTCTTTCTCACCATCCTTCAAGATTTAATATTTTTCCATAACATCTTATGCTTGCCTCTGTCATAAATAATGATTACATGATATAAACATCTTTGTCTATTTCTTTCCTACTAGCCTGGAGATGACACCAAATCAGTACTACTATTCTAACAATTGACATATATTTGGAACTTAAAATGTTTGTGTTTAGGAAGAGAGGAAGAAAGGGAAGGAGGGAAGGAAGGAAGAAAGAAAAGAAAGAAGAAAATGATTTATTGCTTATTTAGGGTTTAGACATATAATTATCCAAAAATATCTTGTTTGCTTAAACAGAAAAATGTTTTCATTATGTAGTTTATAAGAGGCTAATCTCCCTTTGAGGACTGAGTACTTTTTCTTTTTTTCATCTTTCTATCTCTCTCTCTCTCTTTTTCTGAGTACTATTTGAAAAGTATTAACTTTGGAGTCAAATAGCCCTGACTTTTAGAACAAAGTATATCTGTAAATACCTTCATTAACTATTTGAATTATTCCAACTCCCTGGTTTACCAGTAATTTCCTGCTACATCTGCCTCTGCATTTAACTTGGACCTAGTTGACTTCAGTTTTGTAACTGACTCCTTATCACATTACCCCAACAGCTTTTCCAATACTTCTCCACTATATGTTGATATTAATCGCTCTTTAACATTAAGACAATTGGAAGATGATGTTGTATCTTATTTTCTGAAATGGTCCTCTTTCATCTTCTGTTCCAAAGACTTTTTTTTAAGATAATTCAGGCTTGATGCAATGTTCTTCTATGTTAAAAAAATAAATAAATAAATAAAAGTAGCTCAAGGAGTTGTAGACAACCCATGTAGCCATCAAAAAGAAAGATAGGCTAAAAATGAAATCAACGCAGCAACAAAGAGAGAGCTAAAGTCTCAAAAACAAATGAATATGTGGCTTTAAATACATCATCCATCTCTGGACCAAGCAAAGTACTCACTAGTTCTAGACTTTTTATCTTGTGGGTCAAGGAAGATCCATTACCATTTAAATGGATTTACTTTGACTCTTCTGTTGCTTGCTCTGACCAGTATTTTAGAGGATATAGATGAATGGTAGGTAGATAGGTATGCAGGTAGATAGACAGACTGTTAGGGAGCATGACTATTATGATACCAGAGAAGAAATAAAAATATGTATTTTTCCCTAAGAATAAAATGGGATAGTTTACTGTAATTAATATTGATCTGTGTTACCTATGGAAAAATCTATTCAATTTACTGATTACAAGAACACGTTAGTTTTCTTTTCTTATTTTTGTTTAGGGTTTCATTTTTTATACTCTTATTGGTACATTATAGTCTCACATCATAAGGTAGTTCATCATGATAGTGACATACATGCACACAGCACTTGGTGGCTGAACACTTTTGTTTTCTAAATGCTAACAACAACCAAGCTTTCCTGTGTCATCATCTTGATCCTAAAATCTTGTTTATGTAGATGACGGTGATCAATCTTCTAAGGTAATATCCAAAAGAATACAATGGCCATATGCTAGGGGATCCAATTGAGTTGCATACAAATGACTGCATTCATTCTAAAATTTTAGTATTTACAAGGTAAAAAAGGAATTTCATGTTTTTTTCTTAATTTATAACCTCCAAAGAACATCAAAAAGAACGGTTTAGTTCATGGAGTAACTAATAGAAGTCTCTTGATTCAGTGTGAAGCTGGCAAATTTTCATTTGAATTGAAGCATTTTACTCTTTTCTTTCCATTTTCTTTTAATACTAGGGATTGAATCCAGGGTTATTCTACCTCCAAGCTACACCCCCAGCTCTTTTTATCTATTTTTTTTTATTTTATTTTGAAGCATGGTCTCACTAAGTTGCTGAGGGTCTCACTAAGTTAAGACAAGGTTGGCTTCAAACCTGCAATCCTCCTATTTTAGCCTTCCAAGTATTGGGATTACAGGCACGCATCACTGTGCCCAGCTTGGAGTATTTTATTTCTAAAGAAATAAATATTAATTCCAGGAAGCCATCCCATTTTATTCCTAGGAAAAGTAGACCTTATTTCTCATCTAGTGTCATGATGTTTGTGCTATCTACCTATCTATCCATCTACACCTTTTTTAACTGGGCAGGAGTGAAGTGAAGATATGGGGAGAGATCACAAGTTTTAGGTAAGTTGAGATCCTCTACCTGGAATAAAATGTAAAAAATGTGAAACAAACACAAAACAATCTCCCACATGCACAAGATATGAAACACTTTGGAGAGAAAAACTAAACTGCTTAAAAATGGAAAGTAAGTTTAATTGTGCATATTTTTGTTTTTTTTTTTTTGAGTTGCAATAAATTTAGTTCAGAATTATGTTTTATTTATTAGCAAATTTCTCTGGTAGAGTATAATTACCATGGCTTAAAAATAAGTATAGTATTGCCAGGCATGGTGGCGCACACTTGTAATCCCAGTACTTTGGGAGGCGGAGACCGGAGGATCCGAGTTTGCGACCAGCCTCAACTCTCTCTCTCTCTCTCTCTCTCTCTCTCTCTCTCTCTCTACTTAGTGAGGCCCTCCGCAACTTCATGAGACCCGGTTTCAAAATAAAGTATAAAAAATAGGGCCGGGGGTGTAGCGCAGAGGTAGAACACCCCTGCGTTCAATCCCCGGTACCGAAAAAAAAAAAAAAGTATAGTATTAACAGCTAGGTTATATTAAAATGTGTGTATATTTTGATCTATAAAACTGTTTTATCCATGAGACTGACACATATTTAACAGAGAGATGAGAAAACTGGGTGGGTGCAACAATGAAATATACCTTCAAATAATTGAAAAATTTCTCTTTTATTCAGAAATCAGGACTGGTATAAACATGCCCAAATAATATGAGTGTAGACCTCAGGTATAGGTAAATACATAAATAGAGCAATGCGGCCTCTGGAGTCAATGAGACTAAAGTCAAAGTTGATGGTGGCATCTGAGTTTTCTCATCTAAGGGTGAAGCTAGAATATTAGTATACCAGCTTGTGCCTGTCATTGCTTGAGGGATGCTCTTGGGGGATACATTCTCTAATTCTAATGCCCTGCCTTATGTAAAACCATAGCTCCTTCCTCCAGAGAAAGCTTAGACAGTTGGAAATCAGGCTCATGTTTATTACAGTGAACAAAATGGAAAGGAAATGGATAGGGCACTGTGAGATTACCTGTAAAGGAAAGTAAGAATGAGCAAATAAAATGCAAGAAGAAAAATAATCATTTCACAACAAAGAGATGGTGAGTTCTGAAGCATTTAAAAATTAGAAAACATTTTATCAGAGCTAATCTGAATCCATGAAAGAAATTTAGTTTTGTCAAGGAAGAAATGGTTCTGAGAGAGATCCAAAGACTTCCTGGGAAGGGAGAGTCCCTGAACTTGACCTGGGGGGTGGGGGATGTCATTGGAAGACATGATGGAAAAGAATTTTAGTACCAGCGGGTCAGACACATAGACAGAGATTTATTTGGGAAAGCAAAAGATACACATTCAATGGAGAATGTGGGCCACCATGACAGTGAGAGAGGCCTTTGGGGTAGAGTGAGGAATACACACTCAAGAGAGAATGCTGGCTGTCTCTAGAGTGAGAGGCATTTCCAGGTTTCAGCTCGTGTGTGTGTGTGTGTGTGTGTGTGTGTGTGTGTGTGTATGTGTGTATGTGTGTGTTACTGGGGATTGAACCCAGGGGCATTCTACTTCTGAGCTATACCACCAGCCCTATTTTATTTTTTATTTTGAAACAGGGTTTCACTAAGATGTGGAGGGCCTCGCTAAGTTGCTGAAGCTGGCTGTGAACCTGTGGTCCTCCTGTCTCAGCCTCCCAAGTACTGGGATTACAAGCATGTGCCACCATGCCCCACACAGGATCTTCTTTCTCTTATTTTTTTAATTTATTTATTTTTAACTTTTATTTACTTATTCATTTATTTATTTTAATATATATTTATAATTTTGTTTGTGCATTGTAGTTTCACATCATAATGTAGTTCATAATGATAGTGACTTACATGCACACAGCACTTGGTGAATGTCCTCCCTGCTCCCTCCCAACTCCCTCCCCTTCCCCATACATGATATTGAGATTGGCACTGATATTCTCACATAAGTACATAACATCAATGAACATGCCTCCTTTGTTAATTCTTCCTCCCCCTACCACAACCCTTCTCTGGACCACCTCCCTTGCTCCACTAGGGTTTCTCCTCCATTAACTAAAGTCTCTTTTGTATCCCAATTACTCCCTAGTTTCCACATATGAGAGAAAACATATGACCTTTCCCTTTCTGTGACTAGCTAATCTCATTTAACATGATGTTCTCTAATTCCATCCATTTTCTGGAAAATGACATAATTTTGTTCTTCTTTATGGCTGAATAGAATTCCATTGTGTGTATATCCCATAATTTTGTAATCCGGTCACCTGTTGATGGACAGCTAGGTTGGTACCATAATTTGGCTATTGTGATTGTGCTACTATAAATATGGATATGTGTGTATCACTATAAAGTTCTTATCTCAACTAGAATAAAAGACCAAGTGACATTCAGAGGCAAACCAATAATAATCACTTCCGACTTTCCAAACCAAGTCATGAAAGCCAGGAGTGCCTGGAGCGACATATTCTAAACTCTGAAAGAAAACAACCTCCAGCCAAGATTTATCTACCCAGAAAAGATATCCATCAAATTTGACAGAGACATAAAAACCGTCCACTACAAACAGAAGCTGAAAGTCTTTATGTCTTCCAATCCAGCACTAGAGAAAATACTCAAAGAGATTAATTACAAAGAAGAAATAATAAAAAATGCCAGAATCAGAGAAACAATGATTACCATCAAGCAAACAACTAGGCAAAGAATAAACACTACCTCAAACAGAAATTAAAACTCAAAATGTTAGAAATTAAAACTCATCTCTCCATAATCACACTGAATATAAATGTCCTCAATTCCCCAATCAAAATACATAAGGTGGCAAAATGGATTAAAAACCACAATCCAAGCCGGGTGTGGTGGCGCACGCTTGTAATCCCAGTACTTGGGAGGCGGAGACCGGAGGATCCAGGTTTGCGGCCAGCCTCAGCTACTTAGTGAGGCCCTCCGCAACTTTGTGAGACCTGGTTTCAAAATAAAGGATAAAAAATAGGGCCAGGGGTGTAGCTCAGAGGTAAAACGCCCCTGGGTTCAATCCCCGGTACTGCAAAAAAAAAAAAAAATCACAATCCATCTATATGCTGCCTGCAAGAAACACACCTTACAA
>PVJS01019343.1:0-33809 GCA_004027185.1 Glis glis | reverse complement strand
TCCGGTCTCCGCCTCCCAAAGTACTGGGATTATAAGCGTGCGCCACCACACCCGGCTATGCTTTATTTTGAAACCAGGTCTCACAAAGTTGCGGAGGACCTCACTAGAGAGAGAGAGAGAGAGAGAGAGAGAGAGAGAGCTAGCTGAGGCTGGCCGCAAACCCAGATCCTCCGGTCTCCACCTCCCAAAGTACTGGGATTACAAGCGTGCGCCACCACGCCCGGCTGACATTGGTAATTTCATATACCTATATAACTTTGGTGACAGTTTCCTTCATTGATTTTCTCCCCTCCACACACCACCCTCCTCTAGACCCCCTCCATCACTCCACTGGAGTTTATCCTCCATTATCTGAAGTCCCTCTTATATCTCAATTACTCCCTAGCTTCCACATATGAGAGAGAACATAAGACTCTTTCATTATATGTGCTAAAGGATCCATGTTTACAAAATGGCTACTTGATATCTACCACCATGTTAGCTTCCCAAGTCATTCTGACAGTGATCTTGCTCTGGGTCATTTTTCTTTTCCCCTTGAGTCCTTACCTTCTATTGATTTCTTAGGCACGTGGTGCTAGATAACTTGAACTTAGTGCAAATCTGAACCTGACCAGAAAAGCACCGCCCAAGCAGATAAAACACGGGGAAAAGGCAGCCAAAATATTCAGAAAGACTACATGATAATGAATACTCTATCACTCTGGGTACCAGAGCTGCTCATTTTTCTTGTCCATTTGTAATGATGTACAAGAGGTTTCTTCTCTCAGAGGGAAAATGACTTCAATTATGTGTTCTTGAAAAAAGAAACATTGAAATTATCTTCTTTTCAAAAGGTAGAATTAGCCCCATTTTAGAGTTGAAAGCCTGCCAGAAAAAAATATATTTCTGATATTTTCGTTCTTTCTCTCCCCCCTATTTAACTGTGTCAAGTTTGCAGATTGCAATTTCCTGTGGCTGCTTCTAGTTTCTGATTCTCACTGAATATCATACTCTGCTCTCAACACCTCACTTTTTAAATGGAAGGAGCACCCTTTCTGGCCAGGGCAGATGGCTTGCTGGACACCTGTTCTGTTTCTGATTAAAAGCAATGGGCCACAGAGATGTCAGGGGGTGAGAAAACAGGGAGAAGTGCCTACTTGTTAATAACTAGAAACCCATACATGCACATCCCTTACAGCTTCATTGGACTACAAAAGCAGGCTTTTGGTTCTATTCACAAATCTCATTTTCTTGAAAAAATGAATGGCAAGGACATGAACAGGAAGACTCAGATATTTTGACATTAAAAGTCTGATTCTAGCTCTGAAACCCATTCCAGTCAGCCTTCAATGTTCAAAAGCTTGATTTTCTTAACATCTTCTACTGTTTCATCTTCCGTTTCTCACATAGTATATTGGTAGCTCTAAATCATCTTCCTTAAGCCAAACTTGGTGTCATAGGCCAGGACCAATGATTGATGATTCTGAATTTTCGGCAAGGTGAAGATGCCAAAAAAGTTACTAGAGCCAGGATTAAGGCTGCATGTCCACTGAGGGCGCTGTAGTCTGCACACCAAGGTTTTATGTTGCCGAGCTGAAGGAAAGCGGTCTCTCACCACCCCTACCTCTCCCAGTCTCCACACATCAAGGTGGCCTCAAGAGTGCCTGGGTTTGAAACATGCTGGCTCTTAGTCCTGATGGTTAGGATACCATTTAAGTTCCTGAGGACTTGCTTCTCTATTATTGATTTTCTTATATATGAGCTGGAGGATGATCATATCTAATACCTATTAGGAAGCATTGTAAAATATTAATTATCAAGTAAATGGCAGTTATAATTACCAGGAGGGATGAGCAGAAACAACTAACGAAGGTGATTTTTTTCTTGGAAGTGGAATGTTTGCAGACTAGAATCTCTCCAGTAACTCTCCACTTTCCTATTTGCTGATAAAGTAGTTCAGTATAGTACACCTGAATTTCACATTAACTGTTGTTTTAGCAACTGACATAATCACTCTGAGTACTTTTAATTATAAATCTTGAAATGCATGACATTTGGTAAATGCATGTTTTGTTAGCCATCCAAATTGTTCGCCTTCCTATATCTTAGCCTTTGGCACCAAAATATCAAATAGTGACAGGAGGCTCCTGTTTGGCAGAGCAGAGTGGCCTCTCTCATGCTTCTCTGCCTAGATGAGCTCCAGACAGACAGGCAGGGCACAAGAACTGATGCTACTGGCCTGAAGCATGAAAGGTGAATAGCAGGAACCCCAGATCCTCAAGGTCAGGGAAAGCCAGGCCAAAATCCTCTTGCCAACCTAATTCACAGTGTTGACTTTACTGTTCCTTCCTTCTATACCTCCAAGGGCACCTTCTTAAAGGAAAAAGCAAGTTGTCTCTGTGGGGTGAGACGAGCTCTCTCAACTTGCTCCACAGGAGGCTAAAAGAAGCTATTTTCACAATACTGTGGCAAAAACGTACATGCCTTCTCCCCCATTAACTAGGCTTTATGCATGTCATGGATAAGGCATTTGACATCAACAAAGGCAGCAACACAATTCACAATAGCCAAATCATGGAACCAGCCTAGGTATCCATCAAAAGATAAATGGATTTCAAAATTATGGGATATACACACAATGGAATTCTACTCAGCACTAAAGAAGAACAAATTTACATCATTTGCAGGAAAATGGATGGACCTGGAGAACATTCTGTTAAGTGAGATTAGCTGTCACAAAAGTCAAGGGTCATATGTTTTCTCTCATATGCAGAAGCTAGGGACTAACTGAGATACAAGAGGGACTTTAGATACAGGAGGAGAAACTACAGTGGAGCAATGGAGGGAGTCTAGAGGAGGGTGGTGATGGTGGTAGGGAATTAATGAAGGAAACACTTATATTAACATTATGTACATATATGAAATTATCAATGTCAATCTCAGTATTATGTATAAGGAATGGGAGGGAGTGAGGAGAAAGCCAGGGCAAAGCTCACCAAGTATTATGTGCATATATGTCCCTATCACTCTGAACTACATTATGATGTGAGACTTTAATGCACCAATAAAGGTATATTAAAAAAGAAATATTTGCCTAAAAATAAAATTAAATGTATTAAAACAAAGAAAAAAAGCTAAGCAGGAGACACTGTTTCCATTGGTTGGCTTCCTTATCAACAACGCTGATGACATAAATGTTTAATGAGTGGAATGAACTGTTGTGTATGGTTGCGTTTTCAAACTAAACCATGTCTTGGTCTTTGCTGTGCCCCACTAGTACCTGGCAATGACCTTCCCTGGGAAGACGTTGTTTCATCTTGATTTAGTTGCCTAAAATGATGCAATGGCTGGTTCTTCCAGTGTGGAAATAAATGTTTTAGCATAATGTGAAGCTTTCTACACATTGTTCCATAGTAAAGCTCCTAAACCAGAAGCTACACTTTTAGTAAAGGGCTATTGGAAAGACACCATACTGTTTCCCTTACCAGGGCTTCAATCTTGACCATGGTCTGTTAAAAATGGGAGTTTATAGACCCTTACTGTTAAATCTTTAGAGTATTTAAAAATTCTTGGTATTATAATGTTAAGAATATAGGCGGATATTAAAATAGTACATCTGATAAGTTCAAATGTAGAAAAATATATATTCACGAGTGCTTATGAGAGTATAAAAAACCAGATACTAGAAGGAAATATACCAAAATGTTAATGAAGCTTATGTCAGGATGGTGGGATTATGAGTAATTTATTTTTATTTATAATTTTTAGATTATTTAAACAGAATGCAGTAAAAATGGATGAGTCTTGGTAAATAACAAGCACAGTTTTTAAACAGAGGGATGCAGTCTTTCCTTTATTATTTCCAATATGATGTCAGGAGACAATGGAGAACCCAAAGTGTGGAAAAGTTGAAAAAAAAATGAAGACACCTAGATTTCCAGTCTAGATGCACAGAAACACTTTCCTACTATACAAGCTGTTTCTATCTAGCCCGATTGACAGATGCCTGAACGTGACACAAGACACTGAAATAACATGCAAATCAGTTTTCAGTTTTAAAATGCAAATATGATGCTTGGCACATCACTTTCCATGGCTGAGGTAAATTTCTGTTTTTGGGTTTTTCGTGGGAACTGCAAACCAGCAAACAAATGGTTAACTCCCCATATTTCACCTAACATAAGGTGGTTTTCATTTGAGTCAGAGGGGTTCTTGCTCAGAGATCTAAGACACCTGGGATGCAAAGAAAGGGCATGTATTTTGTTCAGCAACAATGCCACCCTCAGCAAACAAGTCGCCCTCTGCCATGCACGCTGATCACATTGGATTTCTGGGTCTTGGCGGGGAGGCAGGCAAGGTACTTAACTGAGAATAACAGAAAAAAGACTTTCTCTTTGACCTGTGAAAATCAAATCAAAGCAGCTCAACAGGATGGTAAGATAAGCTTCTAGCCAGGGACTAAAAGAGAAAGTCCTTGTTTCTAGGGTATTCAAGTGGTGTAGTAAACTGCAGCCGCTGGTTAAATGCTAGATTAAATTAGGCACAAATGCTAACAAATGCTTAGATATTATGATAATCATCAAAATGAGTTGGAAGCATCTAGTTTCCAGAATTTATAATCCAGTCAGGAAATCAAGGAATATGAGGGAGAAATAAAAGAACAGAGCAAAAAACCCCAATGCTAAGTATGGTCAGTATGACTTAGATGCTTTAGAGCCTCTGTTCTGGGTTCTCCTTGCTTGTGTTCTAATCCCACATCCACTATTCATCAATTATGTGGCCCAGGGCAAGATGTTTAGGTCACTAAATATTAGTTGCTTCAAACATAAAGTGGGGTCAACAGACACTATCTCACGAGTTCAGTATGATGGTCCATGTAAACTATCTACTTCCTGTGAGGATTTAGAAATTAATATCAGCTCATGATTGGCTCATGGTTATTTATATTCAATGCTCACACACAGTTGTCAAATCTGAGCTATGGATGTCTTTCAAATGTGGCTAATTTTTATTAGCATTAAAGATATACTATGATGTGTGAGTATTATGCAAGTGTGTCATAAGAGAGAGATGTTCTGGTGGACTGGAGTGTACCAAAAATATGTCAAGAGGATAAGGGGCTTGAATGAGGACTTGGAGGAGGGATAGAATTCAAAGGAGCTGAGGCAGCGTTCTACTCCATCATAGGATTAAAAACCTTTCAAATTTCTCTGTTCCTTGGAATTCTATAAGGAACCTAGTGTAACATTCAAACACTAGATTATTTACAGTGTAATACTTTACTAAAGCACAGTATTTTCCTTTCCTTTCCTTTCCTTTCCTTTCCTTTCCTTTCCTTTCCTTTCTTCTTTTCTTCATTTATTAAGTGACTATGTCAAGTGACTTAGCCAAAATCACACCCATACTAAGTAGCAGAGCCAGGAGTTTAAACAGTCTTCTGATCCAAGTTCAGTGTTTTTCCACTAATTTGCAGCCACCTCTATATATTCATTTAGAAATATGAAACTTGCATGATCTATCATAAAGGTTAATCAAGACAGTCAACCTCACTGATTAAAGCATGATGCTAATTATATCAGAGGTTGGAGATTAATGTGGCCCCTTTTACTTTCAGAAACAGTGACTGGTGTAATGGAGAAAGCGTGGGCTTTGTAGGCAGAACAAACACCAAGTTGTGCCACTTATTGTGTATAATACTCCACAAGTTTTAAAAATCTTATCTTAGCATTAGGTTCTCCATCTGTAAATGAGGCTAGGGGTCAGGGAGGGGAGGGAGAGAGGATGTCTTCATTTCAGAGCTATTGTGAGCAGTACCTAAGATGATACATGGGCACATGCTAGTATTTAACAGTGGCTCATGATTATTTGTATTAAACGCTCACACACAGTTGTCAAATCTGAGCTATGAATATCTTTCAAATGTGGCAGGAAGGTGGAGGAGAGAATATGGATGACTTAGTGTCATTCATCAGCACTGCAGCAGAGGGGAATGCTCTGATACTGAAACTAAAGACTGGTAGAACTTACTATTTCTAATCAATCATCAATGCAATTAAAATAATGGTAATCCTATCAAAGGAATTTCTTATCACTTTTCATGAATTCTGACAGGTTGAAATGCATTAGTATTTCATTCATATATTTATTGATTTATAATTTATGAGACTGAAATAATTAAGGTATACTGTTTATCAGGTGTCCAACAATGTTCAAAATATTTTACATTAAATAATTCACTTAATCACCTGAGCAACCTCAATGGGTAGTAACTATACTGTTTTTACAAACGAGAAAACTGACATATAAAGCTCACCTGGATATTAAGTGAAAAACCTGGATTTGAAGCTGGCTGTCTACTCCAAAACATGATGTTTAACTACAACTCATTTGCATTTTTCCCCATGGAATTTTATAACTCATCTATCTATTTTTAGAGAATTTAATCATATATTGCAAAGTCTTGAACTATCAAAGGAAACTTTCCTAAGGACAAACATTACTTTTTATGATATATTTCCTCTGTGCACAAAGATGGCAACCAAGTATATCAAAAGCACCCCAGGTAATTCTGATGCAGATGGTATGAGCACAAATCTTTGAGCGACATACCCATTTTTAATGCCTTCACTCACAATTCAGCAAAACAAGTAGAACTCTTCTTCAAAAGACTACTTCCTTCAGTAACCTAGGGATACAAGAAGCTGGAGGGTTAATGCTACAGTGTTAACCTTGAAATAGTAAAAGAAAATAATAAATAGCATTGTCCCTGAAGGTGGGCAAAGGGAAAAACAAGTAAAAGATACTAATATCCTTTCATACCAAGCACTAAAGGACTGGGATATTTACTAGTGACCGAAATGATAAACTTTTCTGCTGGGTTCTGGCCTAACAATGAGTAATAAGCTAAGGTGATATTCTATTCTGTAAGAAGTTAGGTCTCTCTAAAACGTGGAGGTGACTCTTAAACCTTGCATCCTGTGGATTTCAGAAAGAGGAAACACACTGGAGATCATTTAGTAGTAGACAAATCCCTTCATTTATAATGAAAAAATTGAGTACGAAGGAGAAGAAATGAGTTGTTCAAGGTCATCTAGAAAATGAGGGGAGAAATCAAGAAGGAAGTTCAGATCAGGAAAGCATGTGGAATTCAAAACTAGTTTAGTCCTGTTTCCACCATGGAAGATTCACTCAGGACAGTGACGCATGCCTGGTGCTCTGTAAGTATGCTCATTCTTGGCAAAAACGCTGGGAGCCCTAATCTACATTTATGCAGTATTCTGAGATCCCGAGATGGATGTTGCTATAAAGTGAAAATCGCTGCTGTTATTTTCGGCGAGCCTACACAGACTGACAACAGCTGGCACAAACAGATGTGGTCCACAGAGAATTCTGTCAGGCTGTGCTCATGCTATCCCTGTGCAAGTTTCCTTTCCTCGACTAACAAAGGGTGTTTCTCCTCAGTCTATGCAGCCCCAAGGGCTTCTGGTCATTACAGGTGAGCTCAAAGCCCTGATCAAGCTGGCTTCAATCTGTCCTCTCTCCTTTTGTTTCAGTCACTATTTCTCAATGATTTGCCTTTCCAAGAAAAATACTTGTTATATGGAGAGAATATTCTTCATCTGGGGTCTTATACAATGCCCGAGGCTTGCAATAATATTTATAGAGCCTTAGACTGGATGTGTATCAGCTCCCTTAACTTTTGAAACAAGTCAACAGGATGAGTACTTTTGCTACCTCATTTTACAGATGAGGGAATTGAGACACAGTGAAGCTAAATAACTTGCTCAAGGACACAGAGCTGGTATGAGAAGAAACTCGGATTTGTATCTAACCACACTAATTCTAGAAGCTGCTCCCCACTTCTAGCAACTGGAGATTAAGACCAGGAAGGACAGGATACAAGGTATCAGTGCAATCAGAATGAAATGCATTTGATATAAGTAAGTGATATAAACATGCAGAGAATCATTACTATAACACTACCATGAATGCCATCAAAAACTGGATAGTTCTAACTATCCTAACAGGTAGAAAACAGTTATTACTAGCTTTATTCTTTTGCTAATCAAGAAATACAATGCAGTGACCCAGGTCATTCAGCAGTACTTCAACCCTCCTGAAAATGCTTAATGCCAGGGACTCAGCCTCTAATGCTTCTTTAATATAAAGAGAGTCTTCAGGAGAAGAGCAAGTAACTAGATGTCACAGTACATCCAGCCTGTGAAGGATCACATTGTTTCGCTTACAAGATGCAACCTCGCAAGCCTCTCATCAACACTAAAAATACATGAGGAGATGGTTGTAAAGAACACATTCATTCCAAGTACACATACTGAGTGCCTAGTAAGTGCTATGCTCAAGAAACTAATGAGATGTGGGTCCTGTCCTCTTGGAGAGAGAGTAGGAAATAGCAGACTTATGGAAATGCCTAAAATTCAAGATAAAATGTCTACTCATCTGCTATCAGGACATAGAGAAAGAGGAGATGTTGCAGTTGGGGAGATGAAGGAGACATACTAGAGAAGGTGGCATTTGATTAGGTCTTGGACAGAGGTGGAATTTGCACATCTAGAAATGTAGCAAAAGATGGTATTCTAGATGAAGACCTAAAGAGGTTCATACAAGGGAGTCAAATTCACAAGCAAATTTCCTTTCCTTTTTTTTTTTTTTTTGCGGACTGGGATTGAACCCAGGGGCATTCTACCTCCGAGCTACACCCCAGCCCTATTTTTTATTCTTTATTTTGAAACCGGGTCTCACTAAGTTGCTGAGGGCCTCACTAAGTAGCTGAGGCTGACAGCAAACCCAGATCCTCCGGTCTCCGCCTCCCAAGTACTGGGATTATAAGTGTGCACCACCACGCCTGGCTGCAAATTTCCTTTGAAATAATATAAATGTAGGTGCCCCCCCAGCTCTTATGTTCTTTTTTGATTGATTATTGTCTATGCTGTGAATGAAGGTGTCAGAACTCTTTTAGTGAAGGTGAGGGAGTTATCAGCTGGTACAATCAACACAAGCCTGAGGTTGCCTGGGGGGCCCTGTTTGCAGACAACCCCAGGACTCTAGCATAGCAGGTCAGCTGTTCCAGACTTGGGCATACTTTACTTACAGAAATGTATGCTTCTTGATGCTGATCTTAAAAAGTTACTACTTTAATGAAGCTGAAGAAAATGAGGCTCAGTGTGGTTGTAGTGATTTCTGACGGTAACAATTTAACACTCAGAGAAAGGTCAGGGTGGAGAAAACATGGGTGGCCTGGGATGTTGCTAAAAGGACTATCCTGCCACATAAGGGGGGTCAGAATAATAATGGAAGCTGGGTTTCTTTTCTTTACTTCTACAGGCCTCATAGGATTATGGAAAGTGTTTTTCATGTGCTGTCTTTACATAAGAGCTTAGCTGAGAGCTTCCAGGAATGCTCCCCATCCACTCCATCAGCACCTACGTTCCAGTGGCTATGAGGCACCATCATACAAAGCCAGCATTATCATAAAAGCTAGACTGTAGGAACTCATTGTGCTCTACTGTCCCTGTAACTTAATAATCACCAGAGACAGTAACTAGGAGTCAAGAACTTATTTTTTTTCAACAGGAAAAGTATATAGAAACTTTTTCTATAAAAAATAGAGAAACTCATTTTTTTTCAAAAGGAAAAGTATATAGAAACTAAGTCTGGCCACTGAGTTCTAAGTTCCTCTTTGCCACATACTTGCTGAGTGCTATACACATCATCATTTACCTTTCTGGGCCCAGTCTCCTCAAATGGACTGAATCATCTCTAATCTCCTCATGCACATGTTTCTTGCAACAAACTTAGGAGCAGGAGAAGTAAACTACTCAAATATTTTGTGAATGGTAATATGCATAAAGGGGATACCCAAATCATCACCTTCATCTTCATCCTCCTCATGATCATTACAACTAAAATTTACTGAGACAGGTCCTACTCTAAATAATTCAAATATACCTCAAGCTCCCTGCATCCTGATCTTACTGCTCTCATTCAGCACAGAGGTGCAAGGAGCACTTGGAGCACTGTAGCCAACTCAAGCATGACTCCCTTTCCATAGCCTTAACCATGAGGCATCACCAGTGTGACATTGTCTTTGTTTTCCCTTTGCCACTTTCCAAACTTTAGGCCAAACTGTTATATTGCACTCCTAACTATGAGTGAAAATTTATTTGTTCATCCAAATTGTGTTTACTAAGCAGGCACAAGGTGGCAGATACTGTACTACTAGTCAGCACTTTGATTATAGAGGTAAGGATGAACTTAGAAATGCAAAATACCCCAATGGAACAATTGTTTAAATTGACATTAAGGTGCAGTGATGCTATTTCTCTCTAGGAAAAATATAGATTCGAGAACCTTAAAAGGGATATGAAGGGTCTTAAGTGAAGAGAAAAACAGTGATAGGAAGTAACCATCATTGCATGCTTAATATATGCAGGCTTTCATACCAAATGAATGTTTCAAAAGCTATATTTTGTTAGCCTCCTTCTACAATGTTGCCAGGAATTTAAGTAGTTGGCTAAAGTCCTAACAGGTAATAAAAGTAGAGCAAGACTCAAATTCAAGTCTGTCTGGCTCTAGGCTCTGTATTCTTAATCACCAAACTACCTCTAGAAGAAGGAGAACAGTGTAGAAGGAGCAAACACCTCCACTATCCTCCCATTCTACCTGGTTCTGACTACAAACTTGGTTCAGGGCTTCGGATGAGTATTTATAGAAACCATCTACATTTTACACAGCTATTTATCATCCTTTAGAATGTGTTATTGCTTGTGCTCAACGGGAACACAGAAATTAGGCCAACTTCTCCATTTTAACTTGTAGATTAAAGGAACATTGAACAATTTTGGGAACATTAGAAAAATTAGAGGTGAAATTGGGGTAAAAAGGAAACTGCTCTTTTAAAAAATGGAACAGACTCTTTGAAACAACATATTACTTTTCACTTCAGTGAACACCTCATGCTAGCATTACTATGACAAACTTAGACGCTTATAGACTTCAATTTACCAAGCTCTAACGTCCTAAAAGCAAAGAATAAGGAGGTCAGATCACAAGATTAAGACGTCATGTCATGTAACAAACACTGGAGTCAGAAACCAGAGGACTAGGATTTAGGTCCCAAATTTGTCCCATTCTAGACATATGCCCTAGCATATGCCACATCATGTCTACATCTCCTCTGCCTATTCTAGACCAGATAGGTTCTATCTATACTTCATAAGGTAGGGTTGAAGATGACTGGACCTTGGGATGGTTATATAAATCTTTAAAAGTTTGTTAAATGTAAATATTGACAATATCTTGGATGGAAGACACTGTCCATGATGGGATATGTTTACCTTGTGATCAGAGACAAGGGAACAGACACAATGATTTTGTAAGTCAGAGAAGCTTATCAGTCTTTAAAATCACTTTCTGAATTCTAAGGTCACTCAGTGAGCCAAAAAATGACTTCAGTACTCCTGATGTACCATTATGTGTTAACCACGCAAAAGATACTAATATTTCTCTCACTGTTTCTCTGATACAATAGCAAACCTCTCACAAATAGGTAATACAGTGATCTGCGTGGCTTTCAGCAAGTCATTTCACTTCTCTGGGTCTCAGTTCTCCCCGATTCCATGAATATGGTGAAAGGCATTGATGCCTACCATATGGACTCCAGAGAGACTTTTTTTTAGGAAGTGAGTAATGAATTGTAAAAATGCTCTGAAAACAATAAAATGTCAAACAAAGAATAGAGAGGGCCAATACCTCCCCTGTAAGCCACTGTGAGAAGGACTTTGTCACAAATACAATTGATTACACAAGCACAAGCAAATCAACTTCTCCTGCCAAGAAGACTTGTTGCCCTTGGTGGAATAATAGCACTTTGGCCAGAGAGGAAATTTCGTCATTTTCTTTTGACTTTGGTTCTGACTTTTGCAAGATGCGTGCCTGGGATTCAAAGTCCAGAACCCAACCCTGGCCCCGACTGCCAGTTCACAGTGTGGAGTATGTGACTTGACCGCTGACTGAGTGGAACAGGGATCTGCTAGCTAACTAAACTAGGTGTCAGACAGACCTCAGGGTGAAGTCTTCCCTACCCGGAGGCACCATAGACAAGCTCTGCAGCCAGGCAGGCAGCAGAAGTACACTGAGTGCTTGCCAGGTGCCAGGCACCATGTACAGAGAGAAACAGCATCTATAGAACTCCTGCTGTGTCAACCACATCTCCTCTGTCTCCCATTCAGTCTGTGCACATCCCCGAGGAGGTGGGCAACATTAGAGATCAGTTAACTGATGTGAATACACTGAAAGTACAAAGAGCTCAGACTGCAATCTAGGTTTAACTCTGAAACTTACGCTCTTTTTCAGATGAACACAAGTGCCTGCCTTCCAGGAGCTCACAATCTAGTGGGGAAGTCAGAAAGGCAACTCAATAGACTGTGAGCTCCTTGAGGGCAGGGACCATTTTTAATTCTGTCTTGTATCTTCACCACGCATGGTGTCTACCATGCAGAAGGCACTCAATAAGTGTTTGCTGAATAGATGAGCCATGAGATGTTTCCTTTGTGAAATACAAATCTAATTATATTACTCCTTTGTCCTCACGAACCTCTTCCAGCTCCTCTTTATCAATACCCTGGGCATGACTCAGAAAATGCTTTATAGTCTTTCCTTCATAGTCTCATCTTCCACGATTCCCTTCCACATCCTCTGTGCACCACATCTATCCTCCAACTATCTTGGCATATGGATGGCATTCAACAAATGTTTACTGAGCGAGCAAACATCTGAGTAGGGATATATCTCCTCTCTATATATCCACATGAATATAATGCCTGTGAACACCAAAGGTAGATTGATCCAACTGAAGGCATCCAGAAGGCCTCATAGAAGACAAGGCAATTGATTTGAGCTGCTTAACTCTAAAATCTCAAAGACCAGATGACATTGCATAGCAAAAATTCAATCCTCTTTACATTAATTAGACAAATGACATCAGAACCAAACATTGTTCTTTAAATCAGACTATAAGCTATGCCAAATTCCATCTGCTCATAAAGGATATGGGTTTCGGCCAAAAGCCCATCATATAGATTATTGTTTTTTGCCTCCCAAGTACTTAGGGAAAATTAAGTCTTCCTTGGCTTGCAGCAGCTCTCAGCAAGGTCATGGGTTCTTCTGCAGTGGTGTCTGGGTCAGTTAAGGTAAGAACTCTGTTATCAAAAAGAAGATCCTTCAGCCATCCTTGAAGATGAGAGAGTTGATTAGCCAGAATGGCATAGCGATATTCAGGTCTTCAGTAGAGAAATCAGAAAGGGTCAATAAGAAAGTTGAGGACCCTCCAAGTTGGCCCTCCATTCTTGAACCCAGCATTAGAGTAGACCATGGTGACCAGGAGATAGGAGATCTGTCTCTCCTGTACTGTGAGAACTCAGGATCACTCAGTTTGTTCATCTATAAAATGAGAAAGCTGGAACTGACTAGATAATCTTCCATAACTTGGAAACTGGAGATGAGAGAACATGGAGAATAAAGAGTTGTTATTGACTATATGAATTTAAAGACTCAGAGTCTGACATTAAGGCTCTCAATCAGTCTATCTATCATCTGTCTATCATCTGTCTATCTATCATCTATCTCAGTACCTATATCTCTTTAACTAACTATAGCTAAACTATCCAAGATAAAGTCTTTAAAGGCTCTTTTACATCTCTGCTTAATGTCTGAAGAATAGAAACAATTTCCATATCTTTGATACTGAGGTCCTCCCTCTCTTTTTTTTTCATTTTAAAAAACTTTTGGTATTTCCTGCAAATGCCACACAGAAAGAAACATAGCAGAAGCAAAGCTTTAACTAGTTGCACACTTGTTGAGTCCTTGTTTTATGATAATCCTTTCCATGGTCACCACCAGAGCTTCTCTGGGTTCTCCCTCTGCTTGCCAGTCCTCTATCTATACCGCAGGTACTTAATCCTAGCTACCCATCAGAATCACTTGGGGAGCTTAAAACATAACAATGCCACCCCCAACAAGACCAATGAACTCTGTGTCTCTGAGGTGAGGCTCAGGAAATATGTTTAGAAGGCTTCTCAGATTAATCTGATGGGCAACCTGGGTCAAGAATAACTGCTAGCTAAATATCAGAAGTCATGCCCTGTGCTAACTCCTCTCCTTTTTACTATCTGGCATTTATTTGGAGAATGGTCCACCAACCCAGTGTCCAGGTTAGATTGCTCCCAGACATATCAGCATAAAATTTGCAAGAGAAGGTGAGGGGATGAGTTGGAGATACACACCTTGGTTTAAAGGAGCCTCAAGTTTCTGTGCCTTCTATTTGGTGTCAGCGTCTTTGGTGTAGGCCTATGACTACATCAAACAATCAGCCACAGGAAGTACCAGGTACATTAGCAGGATTCATTCTCAATATTTCATGCTATTAGCAATAATAATATGGCTACATTTATTGGTCACTTATGTGTAGGTTACTGGGCTAGATATTTTATGTAGATTATTATATTTGATAATCCAAAAATCCCTGAGGCAAATGCAGCTAATATTCCCATTATACGGAGGAGAAAATAGGATTAGGGAGGTGAACCTGCATGGCAGCATTTTAGCACAAGGCTGCCTGACTCCTAATCCCGGGCTCAGACACACTAGGTGCCTCTGTGTGTATGTGTGTGCGTGTGTGTGCACGCGCGTGTGCGTGCGCACGTACATGTACGCCCTGTCTGCCTCACAGTCTTTGCCATGTGGACGGAGAACGAGGCTCTCAATATGTGGAATCACTTTTTAGTAAGGTATAAAGTACAAATTCTTTTCTTTAAGAAAAGTAGAAGCCAGACATGATGGTGCACATCTGTAATCCCAAAATTTGGAAGGCTGAGACAGGAGGCTAGCCTCAACAATTCAGCAAGACTCTGTTTCAAAATAAGAAATAAAAAGTGCTGGGGGGATATCTCAGTGGTAGAATGTCCCAGGGTTCAATCCCCCATACCAAAAGAAAAAAAAAAAGATGGTAATCTGAGAGAAGAGGAAGAATGTATGCAACTTGAAACTCTTTGTCTCTACTGGGGCCAAAGGTCTTGCTTAAGCCAATGGGTTGAATCTCTCAGCGAAACTGTCTGGCATGCTTAATTGGGTTTGCACATTCAAGGGTGTTCTCTCAGGATGGTAAGTTTAAGCAGTTAGCTTCCGGACCTCAGATCCAGTGCTGCTGTGTATATAAAACATGATCTTCTTGCCATGCTGGTCTCAGATAATTGCCTAGAGGCTCCACTTAGATAAACTAGATGAAGTGTCTGGACTCTTTGGCCTGACTCTCAAAGCCCCTCTGACTCTGGCACTAACCTTTGGTTTCAATCTTACCTTATGGAGGCTTTAGGCCTTTTTCACCTTAAGGCCATTGCTTACACTAAGCCCAGTGCTGTGAACACCAAAAGCCAGACATTCCCTAACAGTTTCAGTAGTGACAGTCCTACTAGTCTTGAAGTCTCATTTCGAATGTCTTGTTCCTTAATCCACTGAACCCCATACAATTGTTATTTTTTTCTTGCTTCCTAAAAGCATAGCATGGTGGCTAAGTGCACACACACTGGAGCTCACTGCCTGGGCCCAGTACTATGGCCTGTGTGACCTTGAGAAGATAACCTATCCTCTCTCTGTGTTTCAGCTTCCTTACTGCAAAATAGAGGCAATTAGAGGACCCACACTGCACTGGGCCGTTTTGAGGATGATGTGGGTTAATAAGGCACGTGACAGTGTCTGACACATAAGTACTTGATAAATACATAGTAACATATATTTAAGCATCAATTGCTGACAAGCCAGCAGTATAGTTACATACTTTTGGCACATTATGGGGGCACATAAGGGTTTATTTCACTAATGACATCCATACTTCCTACCGCATGGGCAATACATCTAACATACAGAAGGCAACCCATAAATGCTCACTGAATTGAACTGTGCTGAATTATCAATATGAGAGCATTCCTATGATCCTGCAGGATGAAGGCCAAAGAAAGAGCCTTTGGCTAAGTTTGAGCACCTTTGTTATCCTATTATCATGTTCCCAATAACACATTAGAAAGAACTAGTAAAAAGGAAATTTTGTTTTCATTTCAGTGTTGTACAATTTTGATTTCATATTAACATGCCTCAGGGAATAAAATATGTATTTACATAAAAATTTCTGGTAATGGCATCTTGAAAAGTAATTAAATGAAACAACAGATTCTATTTGCTGAGGGCTCTATTTCCCAAACTAGGTGTGTGACAATGTCCTGATGTGAGACTTGGACAGCCTCTTTCTCCAAACAGATTTTATCCATCAGCCACTAGTTTTCGAGAGCACTGGCTCACCTATGACAGCTGGGTATAAAAACATCCTTGTACATGAAGAAGCTAACCAGCATTAGACTCACTAACTCCATGGGCAGGGTGAGCACAAGTGTTTCATGATGTAAGAAAGCATACACCCTTCTTATCTGCCAGCTTTCAACCCCTCAAAATGGTCAAGAGAAAACTTGGGAAGTAAAAACCTGAAGAAAATTTTAGAAGTCATGTAGGTTAATGTTTCTCAATCTGTTATCCATGGAACCTGGTGTGTCCATGATATTTGTCTAATGAAATTTTAAGAGTTGACTCCAAATTTTTAAAGCCTAAAAATATATAAATATTCACCAGGAATTGGGCTATTTATTGACAGAATATCAAATCTATACACTGAGATTAGTCATGTTACTTTGTACACTTCTCATGGGTGAAAGCCTGTGTGCCTCGGAGTATAAAAATTAGAAAAAGGAATGCACATTTACTTAATCCAGCTTGGTTGCAGAAACTTTAGCACAAGGAATTCAAATTCTAAAATGAACATGAGGTTGTCTTGCTGATGAAAGACCCAGCCTGAGATTCAAATGGCACAACTCAGATTCCCTGACTTCAACTTTAGTTCCTTTGACTAACATTGCAGGGATGCTTTTGTGGCTAAGATCATATTGTATGTGTGATGTATTTGCCTCCATAGATTAAGACTTCTTGACTCTCCTCCTGTGCATTTATACTGACTTTCCTATATTAATGGAAACTATAAATGTATAGACAACTAGAAACACATATACATACCATTCTCCCCACCCTCATACAACTCTGATTTTCTAACTGGCCACTCATTTTCCTAAGTCCATTTAAACAAATTCCAAAGGATTTCCCACATTTGGGGCCTTGTGTCTTTCTGTCAGATTAGGAAATAATCAGGGTACACAGTCAAAAACCCAGGCAGGAGAGGCAGATGGACACAGCAGCTCTTACAAACTGTTTCCCTAGGAAACCAGGCAAAAAGCAGGATCTTAACCAAATATAGAACTGGCAGTCAAAATGTAGAAATAGAAACTCTGAGTTGTGGACTGCTGGGACACCCCAATAGTCCATCCCCATAAACCACGTACAGGAGGCAAAATCAGAGAAGGGGAATGTTTCATGGGGTGAATCCAGTAAGGCTTAGAGGATGTGCATTTCCTCAAATGATAATTCCAGTAAAAGAAGCACACATAGTTTTTCTGAGTCTCCTGAGTCATTTATGAGAAAGGGAAAGGGACGAGTCACACTACCCTGAGAAGCCACGTCCGAGGCCTGCAGCCTGACGCATGATCAAATGGAGAACCAGACTTGCGAATTTGCGTAAACTAGACATCACTTTATCTCATTCCCATTTGTCTAAGTGAATGTAAAAATAGGCCTTGGAGAGCTTTTGGGCTAATCACTGCTGTGGAGTCTGCAACTCACACATGACCAGAGCACCCCTTTGTACAGCTTTTCACTGACTCACTCCTACCACACTGGCTTTAGATTGAAAACTAACACGAGCTCTCCCTTGCACTTTAATTTATGATCCTATGTCACTGCAGTCCTTAATCATACTTGTAGACATCCTGTTTTAAGTTAAAGGAGAAGAGAAAGGGGCCTGAGAATAGAAAGTGAGTGCTGCACTCTATTCTGGGCCCTGTTGGATATATGTGTCCCCAGCTTCTTCTAGGCACTAGGGTCTCAAGGGATGCCCGCTCTTGGCTGATGTGTATGGACCAAATCTGTTTCTAGTGATGAGGAAAGCCATATGTGGTGCCTCGGCTTCTACTTCAGTAAAACAACAGCAACAAAAATGGCAATACATTTGGTATTGAAGGTGATTATTGACATCCTTGGATATTCAGTACAGCTTAGTAATTTGGATGTTTACTCTGCTTGCCAAAGTGAGCTGCAATTAGGGAGAACATAAACTTTTTTATAACAACCCAGCCTCGTCCTACTCCTGAAGTGCCTGCTCTCCCTCCTCTCCCTCTTCCCTCAGGCTCTGTACACTTGCCAAAGTACCCATAAAAAAATGCCACCGCATGTTGCTTGCCTGGCCAAACAGCAACGTTCACAGGCACCTGGATGGCCAGGGCAGGAAGGGCCTATGCAGGGATTAATGAGAGACTGGAAAAGTACCAAGTGAGAGCTGCATGGTGTGCGTGTGCGGGCACTGACACATAATGCTAAGAAAGGCAAAAGATAGAAAAGAAAGGCTTTCCTCCTAAAAATCACACAATCTGCATTACCATTGGATTGAAAAGTCAGTAATTTCTTGCGTATGCATCATGAATTTAAATTTGGAAACAATTTTTCCTTGCATGACATTTCTTGCTTTGCTATTAATATAGCAAATTCCCAGAAGACAGAAAAGAAAGAATATAGAAACAGAAAACCTGAATTCAAGTCTTGGCCTGGCAAATAATTAGTTATTGTGACCTCGTGCAGGTCCCCAGGCCTCAGTTTTGCTATCTGCAAGAAAGGAGGCTATAATATGGATATTTTATTTACTTCAGGGGATTATGGTGAAGACTAAATGAGACAATATTTTAATTCATTCATCTTTATTGAGCTTTTCCTCCTTGCTAGGCTCTGGCTAAGGAACTGAATATATAACAATGAGTCTAACAAGGTCTCTCCCCTTATGGAACTTAGATTTATGCATGAGTGCATTTGTGTGTATTAGAGACAAGCAACACACACATACTACACACTCATGCACACACTATAAGGATGTAAAAGAACTTCATAAATAGCAAAAGGGCATACAAATCAAAAGCATTCATTATTATTTTATTACATTAGGGTCTGAGAAAAATTTTGTAGTTGTAATATTTCCTTCCTTCTCTCCCTTCCTTCTATCCATCCATGAATATTAAAATAATGCTTTGATAATAGAATTGGGGTCCATTTCCATTAAGCAAGCAGATAAATCAATAGATAGATCCTGCCCTCAGGGGGGCTTGCAGATGGTATAAATACAAGGCATTAAATACAGTACTGTTGCCTATGGTGCACTGTGACAAAAGACATCTCAGAGATGCCACATAAACTCCTGGACTGTTTTCCATTTAGGAGGGTCCTGCTCCTGGCCGTGACCTGGTGGGGAGTAGAAATGCAGAGCCTGGGCAGGGCAAACTGTCCCAGGCAGAAAGGAAGGAGAAAACAAACACAGTATATCCTAAGGAAGACACTGGGAGACTGCCAGTGCACAAGAGGGAAATGCACCTGGGGAGAGAGAGCAGGGAACCTGCCAGATGCCCACAGTGGAATTGCAATCTTACTGATGTTCTCAGCTCTTCTGACAACAACAGAAAGTCCTCACTAATGGGGGAAATGGTCCTCCGGCCTCCTAGTTCTGGTATTAGAGTGAAACAACACCTATGCTTCCTTAATGAGACTTTCCCGAATTTCAAAGGTTTTTAACTACCATAGAGGGTCCTTTTTGGTAACCTTGCCATGATGATCCTTTCAAAGATATTAAGGAAATAAACTCAGTAAAAACATCTTCCTTTATTGAGTGTGGTGCCCTGGTTATCTCTTAAATGTAAAATTTTAGGAAAGCTGCTGATTTGGGGGAAAGGTTGGGCAAGTAAGGAAGTGTTCTCCCACCACTGCAGTCATCTGAAATATGAAGTTAGAGAAGTAAGTTATGCTTTTTGGCTTTATTTCAAATACCCTTCTTATTATGAAGGGTGTTAACTGGAAATAAAGATGTCTTCTTTCATTTGAAAGATTGTGAGCATTCTTGCTTGATAGTCCAAATAAATGGATGAAAGCTGCCAACCGTATGTGGCTTCAAATCAGCTTATTCTTAAAGTCACAGAGAACGAAGACAATCTGAAGCAATTCAATTTAGAAACAGTCCACTAATTGTTACAATTTAAGAACAAAATCCTAGCAGAGAGTAAGGGTAAGAGCATACAATCACAGCCCACATTTCCAGATTTCTCTGAGAGTCACAAAGAAAAGAAAAAGAAGGTGATGGAGAGGAAGAATGAAGAGAAGTGAAGCAGCAGCCTAGTAGCTCTTTGTATGTAAAATAGTGATAAGAAAAAGAAGAAAAGCCAGAATAAAACATTTTATATTCTGATGGATATTCCTTTGGGACACTCTTCATGCTAATTGACTCATATTTACCAACAATTCTAATGAACATTTTGCTATTTCTTCCTCATAGCAGAGGAGATTGGAACCAATAAACAATTAGAAGGTGGTGAGAAAGACGGAGAGGCAGCTCAGCACCAGAGAAGACAGCTGACAGCTTGCAGGGAAGTGAGAGAAAAATCACCAATTTCAGCAGAGCAGAGTAATAGACGGCCAAGGCGATGACCTTGAGTCATCAAAAAGCTTCAGCTGCTCAGAATGTCCCCTTAGGAAGAAAAGAGATATGAAATGATTTTGGTAAGATTCTCATACAAAGCCATTAAAATTGTTTATTATTATTATTATTAATTTTCTCTCTGATGGAGGCAAAAGCTTGAGCTTTGGGAGGAAGTCAGATGTGAGGTACAAAGTGACTATGCAGAGCACCCATAAAACACATTCACAAGTACATGCAAATTCACCAGTTTCTCATAGTGGCTAAATATTTTCAATGCTAATTAAACACACACACAGAGTATTTAAAATGTTAGAAAATTAAAGCAAGGTTATGACAAAAACTAAAAATGCTCATTTGCTTGGCTCTATAGTAATGACAAGAGAAATACCACACTTTGTAAAATAGATGAAAGGGCAATCTTAAAGAAAGTGCCTCCTATCATTCTTGACAGGATAAAAATGATGAGTGAACTTTCCAATGGTTTTTCACAATTTGCAACTACACCTGTGCCATTATCTGAATTTCCCATCTACCCTGGGAGGTAGGCCATCCAAGATGCCTGCAGACAAAAGGCTCATTGGGTGACTGGAGTCCAGGTCCACTGAATTCCATGGCCACACTCCTTTCTCTGCCTAGCACTACTATTTCCTTAGTCAGAGACTTGTCTACCAATGCCTCTAAAGATGCCCACAAGCGGATGTTGATAGTCCTATGATGGCCTGCCTATTAAATACCAGTGCCTTTCCATATTTTCTCATTCAATCCTCCCAACTAATCCATGAAACCAAGAGACTAGTAACATTCTTCCCATGAGAAAACAGTTTTCAGAAAGACTAAGTTACCTACCTATATCTGCAGATTTAAAATCTAAATTCTCTCATTTGAGTCTAGCTGCCTTTTTGTGCATCTTTTTCTTTCTTCCCACAAGACTCAGAGTCTAACCTATTTGATTCTCTTTTTCCCTCTAAGTGCAAATTCTAGGTCTTATTCATCTGAATATTCCTTTATTTATTTATTTATTTATTTATTTAGTACTGGGGATTGAACCCAGCGACAGTCTGCCTCCAAGCTACAGCCCCAACCCTTTTATATTTTTTTTTTGTTGTTGTTGAAACACAGTTTCGTTAGGTTGCTGACAGTCTCACTAAGTTACTGAGGCTCTCCTCAAACCTGAGATCTTCCTATCTCAGCCTCCCAAGTACTGGAATTACAGGCATGTGACACCATGCCTAGCTCCCTTATCATATTTAAAATGGTGCCTTGGACACAGTGAATGCTCAGAAAATATTCACAGCTGAATCTATGCATGTATGTACATATGTATAAGGTAAAGAACCTAACGTTCAGGTAAGACAGGCTAGGATTATATCTCTTTCTTTCTATGAGTCTTCAAGCAATTCCTCACAACCTTCAAGAGTTCTCTGATTAGGAAGAAAAGTACTTGACATAGTTGGGGTCTAGGGTCTAGGGCATAATCAATACTTTCCTGGTTAAGTTACAGTCCAATTGATTTTTCCCCACATTCTTTTGGTGACCCATTCAGAAGTGTGTTGGGAATAGTTTAACAAAATGCTTAACCTATAAAAATAAATCTGTGTTATATATATCTAGGCCAAATATGTTCTCCTGCAAATGAAGAAGAGATTGGGTTGTTATACTAACATTTAAGTGTTCCTAACCACTCATTATTCCCTTCAGAATTGAAGAAAGACTCTTGCGAGACAGCACCATGATAGAAAATGAGGCTTTGAAGAAGAGATGTTTTGCTACTATTAGAACAGAAGCCTTAGAACAATGTGTTAAGAGTTATAAGAAGCCTGGCCTGGTGGTACATCACTATAATCCCAGTAACTTGGGAGGCTGAGAAAGGAGGATCGCAGGTTTATAGCCAAACTCAGCAATTTAGCGAGGTCCTCAAAACTTAGTAATACCCTGTTTCAAAAAAACAAAATAGGGGTGGGGGTGTAGTCTAGAAGAAGAATGTTCCTGGGTTCAATCCCCAGTACACACACACACACACACACACACACACACACACACACACGAAAAAAGAAGAATGAAGAGCTGCTTCTTGGAACTTCGCAAAGAGCTCTTCCATTAGGTTGGGTGAAAACACAAGTGAGAGGGAGGCAATTCTGTACATAAGTCAGAAGTGGCAAGACCACTCTGGAACCATATTTGGGATACTCCAGGGCCACAACTTGTTTTGGCATATCAGAGTCCTCTGTCATTTCCAAATTGTCTGTTTTCTAGCAAACTGTACCAGGTGTCACCTAGACCTGTCTGAGGGGAGAGAAGCTGCACTGATCAAGCACTTTGTAGACATCAGCATTTGGCCAGTTTGGCTGCCTGTTGTACTTTCGTAGCATTCATCAGGCTAAATAGTAGCTGTCTTAGTCAGCATTTTTACTGCTATAATCCAAAGACCTGACCATACTACTTAGAATAAGGAAGATTTATTTGCTCATGGATTGGGGTTCAGTCCATGTGAGGCCGGGGACCACGGATCTCAGGGCATGGGGGCGAGAAGAGGAGAGAAGGAGAGAGCAAGGCTTCACTCCTCAAATCATGGAGGCTGGAAGCAAGACAGACAGAGCAAGGGGAGGAGGAACGATACATAATCCCCAAGGCAGCAGCCCCAGGGACCTTCCTTCTCCAGCCACACCCTACCAGCCCAGGCCACTTATCCACTGTTGAGATTACTACCAAGCCCTTACCCCGATTCTCTGAGGGCTAGGGGGCATTATACTTTCAAACCATTACAGTGGTCTTGTCTGATGGCTGCTTCATTTTAAAACTCCTCTTTATGGCCATTAAACTTAACATCACTAGCATGCAATGACAGAGCAGCTCACAGAATGACCCTCCCATCTCCCATTTCCCAACAGAAGCTCTGATCTACCATCCATGACACAGCCACAGGAAGACTCAAAAATAGTTTTAAAAGCAACTCATCTTCCTATGCTTCAACTGGATTCAACAAGTAGTTATCAACAATCTCCAACTAATTCAACTCTCTTATAAAGAAACAACTCTCTTGAAGAGATACTAAAAATTTATGACCTACACAAAGCCACACATAGATCAAGTCTGAAATAAAATATCCTTACTGATTTTGAGGGTGAGATTAACAGGCCATTTTCACTTAGTAATTATTATGCAGAAAATAGTGGCCCATACCTGTAAGCCTAATACATGGGAGGCTGAGACAGGAGGATGGCAGGTTAGAAGCCAGCCTCAGTAATTTAGTGAGACTATCAGCAACTTAGTGAGACCTTGTTTCAAAATAAAAACTAAAATAGGGCTGGGGATGTAGCTCAGAGGTAAAACACTCCCAGTATCACATACAAACACACAAAAAAAAAAAATAGGAAGGAAATGGTAAATTCTAAAAATAATATGATTGTCTTAGTAATCTATTGCTACATAACACTCACAACTTAGAAGAGTGAAACATATATGTATTATCTCAGGGTTTCTGTGGGCCCAAAGAGTGCAGGCATGGCTTAGCTAGGTTCTCTGTTGCAGGGTTTCACAGGCTGCAGGCCAAGTGTTGACCAGGCCTGCAGTCTCACCTGAGGTTTGCCTGGGGAAGGATCTGCTTTCAAGTTTACATGGATGCTGGTGACATTCAGTTCCTTGCAGGCTGTTGGACTGAAGGCATCCGTTTCTTGTTAGTTACTGGCTTCCCTCAGCTCATTATCCTATGGCATTCTCCATGTGGCAGCTCACAACATGGTAGCCTGTTTCTTCCCAGCCATCAAGGACAAATGCTACAGTCTTATGTTACACAGCCATAAAAAGGAATCATGCACACACTTTGCTTTTTCTATCAGCTAGAATCACGTGATAGGTCCTTTGCACACTCCAGGAGAGGGAACTTTACAAAGGCACGGATAACAAGAAATGGGCCTAAGTGGGGGCTACCTCAGAGTCTGTGAACTTGGTCACTTTTGGCTTTCTGCTTAAGCTTCTATGAGTTCACATTTGTCTTAAATGCAAGGGAGGGGTTTTCATTTTCTGAATGATAAGAAACACCTGTGTTGGTACAGATTTTACCTTGTCATGGTTTGTTTAAAACAGAATGCAAATTTTTAACTTTCTCAAGCGCAAAGACATATATGATAAAGAAGGGAGAAAAATGCTTTGGTTTATCGTTTTTTTAATCCTTTGAAATATAATCACTGTACAGTGTTACAAAACACATGTATGTTTTTTTTTTTTTTTTTTTGCAGTACCGGGGATTGAACCCAGGGGCGGTCTACCTCCGCGCTACAACCCCGGCCCTATTTTTTTTATGCTTTATTTTGAAACCGGGTCTCATGAAGTTGCGGAGGGCCTCACTAGGTAGGTAGAGAGAGAGAGAGAGAGAGAGAGAGAGAGAGAAAGAGCGAGGAGAGAGGAGAGAGAGATCCTGCACGTGCGGGCGTGTGCTGAGGCTGGCCACGAACCCAGATCCTCCGGTCTCCGCCTCCCAAAGTACTGGGATTACAAGCATGCACCACCACGCCCGGCTTTTTTGTTTGTTTTAAGGTTGTTTTGGAAGGGATACTGGGGATTGAATCCAGAGTCATTCTACCACTAGGCTACATTCCCAGCCCTTTTAATTTTTATTTTGAGATAGGGTCTCACTAAGTTGCTAAGGGTCTCACTAAATTGCTGAGGTTGGCCTTTAACCTGTGATCCTCCTATCTCAGGCTCCAAGTACTGGGATTACAGGCATGTGTCATTACGGCCAGCTTTGCTTTGATTTTTTAAAGATGTACTTGTTCTGTTCTGATCTTTGCAAGATTTCCCCTTTTCTGATGCTCTCCCCTTGAAAATATTGTGTACAATGTATATCCCTATCACTCTATACCTCAGTATGATGAATAATTATAATGTACCAATAAAAGTATAAAAATCATCTTTTCAACTAATCCAGCCCCCAAATGAATTCTGATTTAGAGCCTAATAATCTTTTATATTTAGTACTCTCCCTCTTTAATAAAAAGGGGATTCCAATCATCTGAACTAAAAACTGGCTTCCAAAATAAGAGAAAGGATTGCAGCAGCAGCAGCAGATTTATTACAGTACAAAAGCCGGGCGTGGTGGCACACACTCGTAATCCCAGTACTTGGGAGGCTGAGACTGGAGGATCCGGGTTTGCGGCCAGCCTCAGATACTTAGTGAAGCCCTCCGCAACTTAGTGGGACCCTGTTTTAAAATACAGAATAAAAAATAGGGCTGGGGAGGTATAGCTCAGAGGTAGAATGCCCCTGGGTTCAATCCCCAGTGCCCCCCCCCAAAAGTACAAGAAGGAAAAACTGAAAATTAAGAATTCAGAATACATGATTCTAGAGACTTTTCTATACTGAGGTTAGGTTTCAACACTTTTAAAGAGAAATAATACACCTCCTCTGATGCATATGAAAGTGGTTAATATATACATGTATAGTGCAAACAGGCAATCAAATGTTGCTAAGATCTTTAGAATCATTAAATGCTATAGTTGAAATACAACTTGATGATCATCAGGTCTAATTTCTACAATTCCAGTGGGACACAGCACAATGACTTGATTGTGGAAGTAGAACTACAATTATGGAATACTGGCTTCTAGATTTAGCATAATTTAGTATCACCACCAGTTTATGTTATGTCATTCATACATGGATGATATAAATCATCCAGAAGGTAGACTGAGGTATTTTTTCTGTTTGCTAGGGGCTATACACAGTCTCTTTGTCTCCTTCCTTCTCCCCTCCCCTCCCCTCCCCTTCCCTCCCTCCCTCCCTCCCTTCCTTCCTTCCTTTTTGAACAGATAAGGAAGCCAGTTGATGAGAATGGCATCCCATCTACCTGTCCAGATATTGCCACCCCAACCTACCCGCTCTCTGAGGAAGGACTTCCCAGTGCATAACAGACCACCATGGCTTGACACATGGCCTTATCTCTACAAGGAATTCAACTAGTACCATAAGTCTGAACTGCTGTTACTTAATTTTCCATGTTTTCATCTACCATAAAACAGGACTACTCCTCTTCTTTGATATTATTCAAATAACTAAGCCTAATTCTAGCTTATAGAAATTGCTTTAAAATATTTCTGGATTATTCCTATGGTCTCATATCATAATTATTCTAAACAGTCAAGGATCTGAATGGCACCTAAAAGTCATTTTTGCCAATGGCTTGCACAACAAATACAACATGAATATTTCATTCACACTCTTCTAGTTTCTAAGTCAGCATGCCTGTTCAGGGATTACAAACTTTGAAGTTAATACATTGCAGCTTCTGAAGGTTCTAGCACTTGTTCTTTTGTGTGGTCTTTCCAAAAAGTAGAAAGAGCCCAAACTTTGAAGTCAGAGATGCCTGGGGTTCAAAGCTTAGCATTGCTACCTATCTTCACACAAGATATCGAATATTTCTGCGCTTCAGACTCAACATTACAAAATGAGATAGCACTTTTTACCTAGCAAAATTATTATGAAGATTAAATGAGAAATTACATAAGAAGCCTAGCCCAATGTTGCAGAGTCATTATACACGACTTTTCCTTCTTTACTTTCACTAATAACATAGAATTTAGTTAATTCAGCTAGAGTGTGTACACAACAGTGTGAACAAAACCAACTGAGGTTTACAAATGAAAAGTTTCCTAATCTAAATTATATTGTGGTATGCTCAAAGATTTAAATGCACGACTGTTTACCCAAGGCAGGCTGGAGAAGAGAGGGAAGGCAAGTCATTCCTGCTATGAAGGAAAAGTAAGAGACCGAAAGGAAAAGAATCAAGCAAAGCATAAAATGGTGAATATTTGGGCTAGAAATGTAACTCAGTGGTAGAGCATGTGCCTAGTATGTGTGAAGCCCTGGCTTCGACATCCAACACTGCAAAAAATAACAACTACAAAATTGTGAAGATTTCACTTAAGTGTTCACAAAAATGAAGTTGGGAAACATTAAGTTGAAAAGGAGAGAGAAGGAAGAGTGTTAGGAAGTTCAAAGGTAGGGGGCTCCTTTAAGCCAAAATTGAGTTATAAAGTTTCCAACTGTATTCTTTGTAGAACTGCTGCACTCCTAGTGTACCAGAGTGTACCTTGTGAACAATAATCAAGTATCACTGCTTCAAGAAAGTGGCCATTCAGAAGGGTGGGATTCTAGGAGGATTCAGCAAACCAAGAGCTCAGTAATATACTCCAGGAAGCTGTTGTGTTTGTTATGATGGGTCCAGTGAACATGATGTAGTTATAATGGGTTGGTGAGGTTCTTCCCTGTACTACAGAGGAATGAGATGCAAATAACCCAAGGGCTACTTATCACCAACCATCTCCTTGAGAGACTGAATAGTAGTCAATTTTCTTTGAAGGCAAGGGAAAAAAAAAATGAGACTGGGTGTTGTTCCGGTTACATTCCAATCTGCCACTTTTTAGTCACTCTATCAATAAACTACCACACTCTGGTTTTAGCAAGGGATGTTAAGTTTTTATTTCTTGTCCTCAAAATGCAGAAAAAGCAATTTGGCTCATTTCCTCTATGCCAGGAGGGAAGAATGGTTCACAGAATCCAGAACCATAAACCAGACAAGGTGGTGTACACCTGTAATCCCAGTACTTGCGAGGCTGAGACAAGAGGATCCCAGGTTCAGGGCCAGCCTCAGTGACTTAGGGAGATCCTGTTTCAAAATAAAAATTTAAAAAAAGGGCTGGAGTTGTAGCTCAGACGTAGAATGCCTCTGGGTTCAATACCCAGCACCCCCCCACACACACAAATCCAGAATCATTGCTTCTAGGAAAGAATGATCATGATCCATGGTTCACAATATGTGATCCATGGATCTAGAACTTACAAGTTTAATTTTACATAAAAAAGTAGAAAAATCTTTCACATATTTTGTTGACTTAATTCCCCCAGTTCCTCTCCTCCCAGAATTTAGATCTTTAGTAGAAAACATATGCTACTGTTTTAGTAGCAGCTCCAGGAGCACCTCTAGAGCTTGCTGTCAAAGCAGTGGAAAGAAAGGAACAAACTTGTGGGAAGAACAGGCAATTCAAGAGCAGTGAAGGAGCCAATCCTCAAAGGCAGTGCAGGGAGGGTGCAGACAGCTACTCCATTCCTGCCTGCAGGGCCCCTCTGCCCAGGGATCTGGAGCAAGGGGCAGCAGAAAACAGAGACAAAATGGTATAAGTAAAATCAACCTCTCCTCGCAGTGAGGAAGGGGTAAACTTAAACAGCATTTTTACTCAGGTCTTTTAACCCTTCCTATTTCCAGCAAATAATGACAACAAATTAAAAAAACTAATAAAATAGTTCCATAAGCAAAACAAAACTAGACCCTAGAAGACAATGTACTGAAGTTAACAGGATGGAGGTCTGAGTACAACTGCACTTTTTCCCCATAAATTTCTGTATTTGGCGATTTTCCTAAAATAAATTTTATAACAATGAAAAAAAGAGAAAATGCTCACTATAAATGGCATTTGGAAGATGCCTGCCTCTTATTAGTACCATGAAAGATTATAAACCTGAGTTCTGCCTTCCAGGAATGCAAATAGCTTCCTCATTTCTGCACCTCCCAGTTCGTAAATTCTTGTACAGTCAGTTCAGACTTGTTCAGTCCCTTGATACATAAACTGTGAGCAGGAAAACATTCAGAATGCAAAAATGAAGATTAATGGAAGATTGGTAAGCACCTGTATTGAAACAACGGTGGCTACAGAATGTCTTCTCACTCTCTAGCGGCAGCATTACTACAGACCACTGAAGAATACTAATTTTCTTTATAATTAAATGCGATAAATGATGCAAAAAGAGTACAATGTGCATAGTTGTCATTTATGGTTAAATAATTAGTCAAGATTACATTCAAATGCTACTCCTGGTATTACAGCCGTTCTGGGCCCAGAGGCCTCTGTACCTCCGGGAACCCAGGGGCCTATCACAGTAATTTGTCTAAAACAGACTAGTTGCTTTCAGGAATGAATGGGTCATCCACTCTACACCAGTAACATTTCAAAATGCAAATAAAGAATAGCAAAGAATTTAATAAAAGCTTCCCCCCCCCAAAAAAAAGTAAGGTATGCAACTGCTACTTGATTCCCAGAATTCATGACTTTGTGAGCAAAGGGGACAATGGGAAAGAATCTTAATATTGAGAGAAATTGATCTCCTTTTAAAATGTCAAGATGCAACCTTCCTATTACTATAATAAGGGAAAGGGGGTTGGGAAGACATTAATCAACTAGATTTGTGCTTTTTACAGAAAATATGGCGATTTTTAAAATTTCAATAAATACTGAGATGCACTACATTGAAGGTAATCCCAACAATTCTTTGAACACAACTACATGTCAACTTTCTATAGATTTTTAACTTGATTGCAAAGGGACTCATGAAACTTTTAAGGGATAAGAGATACTATGCCAAAATAATCTGTTTCTCATACATTTATTAAGTAAAAGAGGCAATGCTAGTTCCAGTGGAGACAGTATGTATGGACAAAAGCCATTTCTCTTAGGTTCTCAATGTCTAGTATTGTGATAATAACTATACTCTAAGGCAGACTTCAGTAAATGTCATGAAGGAGGCAGAGGAATTTTAGGCTGGGTGGTACTTAATTCGAGAGTTAAAAATCAGAATGACTTTAAGAGGCAGAGAGAACAATCCAGAAAGAGCTAAACTGCAAAAAAAAATATGTGGAGAAAAGACAATTTATGTGTAGTGTGTGGAAGGAACTGAAATTGGACTATTAGGCTAGAAACTTGCAACTACCAAGAAGCAGCGAGAGCCAAGGTCTACAAGGCAATGGGATGGAACGATGGAAGCCTCAGGGTGCCACCTGGATAGCATCCATCATGATACTAACCAAAATAAAAAGCCTGCGGTCATGAGATGTGACAATTCATAATCTCTTGACTTCATTTCGTTCCCCCCAACCTTCTAGCTATCCAGTGTGGAGGCAAAGGAGGCTACATCCAAAAATAAGTATAATCATCAAATATGCTTGTGGTCAAGGCTCTAGCACCAACCACATGTGTTAAATCCAATAGCAAAATTATAAAGGGGAAGAGGAAGTAGCATGTGTGCCAATATGGAGGTGAGTTTAGTTCAACATGAGCTACCAGTCTCAAAAACGCCCTCATCTGGAACTGGTTCAAACCCCAAAGACTGGCCTGAAGTAGCCTTGAGTAACAGTGAACACATACAAAACCAAAAGGGTAGCAAGTCTGTTGGCTTCAGGGATAAACAACCTAGGTTCTCATCCTGAATACTTTATTAAATAACGTTTAACATCTATGTGACCATTGGCGCAACTTTCTTACTCAGACTCTTGCTTTCCCCATCTGTAAACAAGGAACTTTGACTAGAAGATTGAGGGCATGTCTTTTACCTTTTAATAATCTGACTTTCAAGGCTATATGCTCTGAGTAGGTAAGATTCTCTGTCACGAGTCTTAGGGTGGACATGAAATCTGATGTGTCCTCTTCAGTGTTGTGACCCTATTGCTTCTGCCCAGTGTCAAAAGTCTACTCTTCCCTTCTTTCTGTCTTAGTTTCCCTAAAAGTAAACTTTCATGTGTTCCTTCTCTTCTAGTATATAAACTACTTTAAGACTTTGCTGGACTCATGTTTGCATGTGACAGAGCACCTAGCCCAAATCTTATGAACAGTGGTCACTCAATAAATATTTGTGGGATGAAAGAATAAATAAAATGTCAGGTTTTTTTTTTTTTAGTAAGGTACTAGGTTTTATTCACCGAAAAGAATTTCCAGAAAAATCTTAGAGGAAGTATTAACAATAAATATCAAGGAAGATCACACACTGCTGCTCCTGTTATTTTTTGCTTTTAGATACTTCCTAGGATATTTGTAGGAAAAAAAAAAAGAAGTGATTGTTCCATGGAAGAAAAAACAGCAAATCATTCAGTGATCTTGTGCTTCTGTGCCAGATTGTAATTCCTAGCTAGAGGCTTTATTCACAGATTTGTGCATCAGAGAGAAAAGTATGAAGCCTGGGGATCTAACTTCCAGTCTTGGCTCTTATGCTCAAATACCTATTAAGCAGGCAGACTACATTCTTGTCTGTTTCAATGCAACTAGAAGGTCTGGAATTAGATTCCTTTAGCATTAAACCACACTTATTTGGAAGCAATTGCACTTCTTAAGTCTTACAAATCTTTACTCCCTGAAAGTTAGAGTTCCTGGAGTAACCATAGTATAGAGGGCAGCTGAGAATTTAGTTAATGGTATTTGCTATACACATTTCCCAACACCCAGTCTGCATATCAGATGGTAGGTGTAAACTAAATGATTTCCTATTGTACATTGTTCATGTCACAGGCATAAAATTATAAGAGCTTCAATCTTCAGAGGGGGGAAAAACCAGGAAATAGCAAAAAAAAAAAACTAATTTAACACATCATCTTTAAGAATAAACGAGGTTACAAATCTACATTTGGAAGAACAGAATCTAGTCCATATGTACCAGATACCATTTTTTTTTTCAAACTCAAACTCCGGATTCCAAAATGTATACTTTCTCTATATACTGAGGCAACAGCTTGTCAGAGAAATGTGGCAAGCGACAGCAGGACTAGCACAGCAGATGGGGCGTATTTTTATACTGGCTTTAAGTGATAATGTGAGTTTACATAGGGTCATCCTAAATATTGTTTAAGTGCATGAAATGACTCGAGTCACTGTCTAACCTTGAGTAGGCTGTTTTGCTTTCAGTTCTTGTCTCAATTTGCTGCCATCAAGGCTTCATCACAAGAAGTCTATCTTTTCTTTAAAATAGGAGCTGCGCAAATTTCTAAAACTGTCTTTTCAGATTCTTGCACATGTTTTACATTGCCATTAGAAAATAGCTATTGAAACTTCTCTCACGAACACAGTGGACGAACTCAATCTCTGTCAACAGGTCACAAATGATATGCCACAAATGAAAGGTATGATACGTGAGAAAAAGGGGGAAAAGTGCTAGGTGAGTTTGGGAATCCTAAATTCTAATCTCAGCTCTTCTATCATTTGGTTCCACAGCATCTTTGAGCTACTGCTTCTGCATCTGAAAGATGTGCTTATCGGTAAGTACTGGTCAGAGTTGTTGAGGTGGGAGGTGTCAAAAGGAAACCCATTTAAAACACTTATCAAGGCTTTCAGGGCTCAAGTCCTTCCACTCTTGTGCCAGAGCCTATTTTACCTGCTAGTAAGGTGGGTAGGTTTTGATAACCTCTAACTCCAACTTCCAAAGATTGTATGGATTGTAGTCATGGCACAATTTTCTTTTTGTTTGTTCACAAAGACGACACTTCAATCTAAGGAAAATCTTAAGGAAGCCAAGGGATGATAACGTATATCAATGCCTTTTCTGTGCAGGTATACCCCTGGGACATAACTTCTAGCAACAACTTCCCCTAAGGTAAGGCTTCTCTCTCCTGGGGAGGGATGGTTTGGAAGAGGGAAGATGGAGGTGTTAAGATTTTATCATGGCATTAGGTACTGCTTCCTTTGAGAACCTCCTTTTTCCTCCTCCAATACAACACAGACTGTGAGCATCCAGAGGGCAGGAATTTTTATTATTGAGTTCAAAACCGATTGTCAGTGTCTAGAAAAGTGACTGGCACATAGTAGGCACTCAAAAATATTCGCTGAATAACTAGTGAATAAACGACAGGCCCATTCAAGCATACCCCTTTCCTTCTTCCCTGCTGAAAACATCACAGTTTTACAGTGCCCCATAAAGTATGCTCTGTTTTGAAAATGACGATGCACTGTGTTCAGAATTAAGCATCTTACCTGGGTATGCATAGCTAGAGAGTGGCTGTAGCAGATCACACCCAGACCTACTATTCTCTATTCTTTCCACTAGCCATTCTTCCTTGATTAACCTTATGAGCCCAGAGGCATGGATCTCTTATTTGACAAAGGACCAATCTGTGTGAATATTTCTGGCCTGTCAAGTTGTACTATACTATCCCAAAGAACTAAAACCTAATTACCAGACTAATGCATGTGTATCTATGTTTATAGCTGCACAATTCACAATTGCCAAACTTTGGAACCAGCCAAGGTGTCCATCAACAGATGAATGGATCACAAAACTATGGGATATGTACACAATGGAATTTTACGCAGCCACAAAGAAGAACAAAATCACATCATTTGCAGGG
>PVJS01019342.1:0-33816 GCA_004027185.1 Glis glis | reverse complement strand
CTTTCTTTCTTTCTTTCTTTCTTTCTTTCTTTCTTTCTTTCTTTCTTCCTGTCCATGGGATTGAACCCAGGGGCATTCTGTTTCCAAGCTATACCCCCACTCCTTTTTATTTTTGAAACAGTGTCTCTCTAAGTTGCTGAGGGTCATGTGAAGTTGCTGAAGCTGACCTCAAACCTGGGACCCTTCTGTCTCAGCCTCCCAAGTATCAGGATTATAGGTGTGCACCACTGCACCCAACTTTATAAGTTCTATTTAACAAGTTAATGAATGTAGAACAATTAGACTAGTACCTAGTTCACAGAAAATGGTCCATTGAAATAGAGGCTTATCAAGGCATCTCTTTCTCCATACTTATGCATCTATATGCTCAGGTATGCTTTACTTACATTCTAGTAGGTTCTATGGTGTAAATTTCTTATGAGCTCCTCAAGTGAGTGGACAGGTAAGCATCCAATGATGTTGTGAAAATCAAATCCATTGATCTATAAATGTTGACATTCAGAGGTGACATAGGAGACAACTTTATAGGGATGTACAGACACGTATTGATGAACAAACAACAGGGATACATTCGTAGAAATACACCATCGGGCAATTTTGGCACTGTGCAGATATCACAGAGTAAATTTACACAAACCTAGAAGGTATGGCCAACCGTACACCTAGGATTCAATTCCCAGTGCAAATACCTAGGCTATATGGCCCAAACTGTTGTTCCTAGGCTATAAACCTACATAGCATGTTACTGTATTGAATGTTGTACATAAATAGAACACAGTCGTATTTGTATATCTAAACATAGAACAGATAGAGTAAACATATGGTACCAAAGATTAAAAATGGCACACCCACACAGGGCACTTGCTATGAATGGAGCTTGCAGAACTGGAAGTTGCTCTGGGGAGTCATGGAGTGAGTGGTGAGTGAGTGTGAAGGCCCGGGCTGACTGTACACTATTGTAAAGTTTATATAAACACTGAACACTTAAGACACACTAAACTTGTAAAAACAACATTTTTATTTACTAAGTAATAAACTGACCTTATCTCACTATAACCTTTTTCCTTCATAAATTTTTAAATTTCCTTTAACTTTTTGACTTCTTTAAGAGTCAAATACTTATCCATTTTTTATTGGTGCATTGTAATCATACATCTTGATGGGTTTCAGGGTAATAGAAGTATACGTGCACACATTGGTCAATTAGCCCTCCACCACTTCCAACTCCCATTCCCTCCCCCTTCCCTCCTTCTTCTGCTAATCATAGTAGTTGACTTTGATAAGTTTGTGTATGTACATCCTGTGCATTAGGGTGTTTCCCTCTTCCCCCCTCCCATCTCCCTCAGTTAGGTCGCCTTCTTTACTCATCTGAGGTTTTCTCCATCGTTGTCTGGAGTCCCTCCTATGCCCTATTCTCCCTAGCTTCCGCATATTACGGAGAGCATCCGACTTTTCACTTTTTGTGACTGATAAATCTCAACGTAACGTAATGTTCTCTAATTCCATCCACTTCCCTGCAAATGATGTAATTTTATTCTTCTTTATGGCTGTATAAAATTCCATTGTGTACATAGCCCATAGTTTTGTAATCCATTCATCTGTTGATGGATATCTTGGCTGGTTCCCTAGTTTGGCAATTGTGAATTGTGCAACTATAAACACTGATAAGCATGTAATAGTCTGGTAATTTGGTTTCCATTCTTTGGGTAGATACCTAGAAGTGGCATTGCTGGGTCATATGGCAGGTTCATTCCCAGTCTTCTGAGGATCCTCCACACTGCTTTCCAAAGTAGTTGCACTAATTTGCAATCCCACCAACAGTGTATTAGAGTTCCCACTTCTCCACATCCTTGCCAGCATTTGTTATTGTTTGTGTTTTTTACTGATTGCCATTCTAATTGGGGTTAGGTGAAATCTCAGGGTAGTTTTGATTTGCATCTCTCTGATTACTAATGATGTTGAACATTTTTTCATACCTTTATTGGCCATTTGTATTTATTTTGTGAAGTGCCTATTTAGTTCACTTGCCCATTTTTTGATTGGGTTGTTTGTTTTTTTTAGCAGTAAGTTTCTTGAGTTCTTTGTGTATTCAAGATATTAGTACTCTATCAGAGGAGTAGCTGGCAAAAATCTTCTCCCATTCTGTCAGCTCTCTGGTAAAATTCTAGATATAGTTTCCTTTGCTGTGCAGAAGCTCTTGAGTTTAATGCAATCCCACGTATTGATCCTCTTTTTAATGTCTTGTGCCTTTGGGGTCTTGTTGAGGAAGTTTTTGCCTGGGCCTATGTGTTGAAGAGTTGGACCTGTGCCCTCTTCAAGTAGCTGCAAGGTCTCTGGTCTAATTTCCAGGTCTTTGATCCATCTTGAATTGACTCTTGTGCAGGGTGAAAAAGTGGGGTTTATTTCCATTTGTCTGCATGTGGTTAACCAGTTTTAACAACATCATTTGTTGAAGAGGCTATCTTTTTTCCACTGTATGTTTTTGGCTCCTTTGTCAAAAATCAATTGGCTGTATGTATGCGGATTTGTTTCTGAGTCTTCTATTCTGCTCCATTGGTCTATGTGTCTGCTTTTGTGCCAATACCATGCTGTCTTTATTACTATGGCTCTGTAGTATAGTTTGAAGTTAGGTATTGTGATGCCTCTGGCATGGTTCTTGTTGCTGAGAACTACTTTGGCTATTCTGGGATTTTTGTTGTTCCAAATGAATTTAAGGACTAATTTTTCTTTTTTTATGTTCATTTGTTGGTGCATTGTAATTATACATTTTGATATATGTCAGGGTATCAACATCATACATGCACACATTGCACATTTAGCCCTCCCTCTAATCCCACCCTATTCCCTCCCCCTTCCCTATAGCACATAATGTACATACACAAACCTATAAGACTCAATCACTATACGGAACATGAAAGGACTGATTTTTCTATGTCTGGGAAGAATGACCTTGGTAATTTAATGGGTATTGCTTTGAATCTGTAGATCACTTTTGGAAGAATGGCCATTTTGACATTTATTCTGCCTATCCAAGAGCATGGGAGATCTATCTTCTAAGATCTTCTTCAATTCCTTTTTTCAATGTTTTATAATTTTCCTTGTAGAGCTCTTTTACCTCCTTGGTTAGGTTTATTTCTATGTATTTTATTGTTTTGGGGGATATCATCAGCGGAAATGCTTTCTGGATTTCTTTTCAGTGGATATATGTTTGGCATATAGAAAATGTTCTGATTTTTTAAGATTGATTTTGTATCCAGACCCTTTGCTGAATTTGTTGATCAGTTCTATAAGCCTTTTGGTTCTTTGTTGTGTCTTCTAAGTATAATATATCATCTGCAAATAGAGACAGTTTCAGTTCTTCTTTTCCTATTTGCACTCCTTTGATTTCCTTCTCTTGCCTTATTGCTCTGGCTAGAGTCTCTAGTACTATATTGAAAAAGAGTGGTGATAGTGGACATCCTTGTCTTGTTCCTGTTTTTAAGGGGAACTCTCATAGTTTTTCCCCATTCAGTATGATGTTGGCTGTGGGCCTATTGTATATTGCCTTTATGATGTTGAGACATGTTCCTTCTATTCAGATTCTCTGCAGTATTTTTATCATGAATGGGTGTTGGATTTTGTCAAATGCTTTTTCAGCGTCTATTGAAATTATCATGTGATTTTTGTCTTTAGTTCTGATTATGTGGTGGATTACATGGATTGTTTTTCGTATGTTGAACCAGCCTTGTATCCCTGGGATGAACCTGACTTGGTCATGGTGTATGATTTTCTTCACGTGGTTTGAATGAGTGTTGCTAGTATTTTGTTTAGAAGTTTTACGTCTAAGTTCATCAATGATATGGGCCTGTAGTTTTCTTTTCTTGAGCTGTCTTTATTTGGTTTTGGTATCAATGTGATGTTGGCTTCATAGAATGTATTTGGGAGAGTCCCGTTTCTTTCTATTTCACGGAATAGATTGAGGAGTATTGGGATTAGTTCTTCTGTAAAGGTTTTATAAAATTCACTTGGGAAACCTTCTGGACATGGGCTTTTCTTTGATGGTAGGCTCCTTATTGCTGCTTCAATCTATTGGTCGATTTAAATCTTCTATATCTTCTTGATTCAACTTAGGAAGGTTGTACATGTCTAGAAATTTGTCAATTTTTTGGGGTTTTCCATTTTGTTGGAGTATAGTTTTTCAAAGTAGTTTCTGATAATCCACTGGATTTCCGTGCTGTCGGTGGTAATATCACCTTTTTCATCTCTTATTTTAGTTATTTGGGTTGATTCCCTCTTTTGGTTAGGTTGGCTAGTCGTTTATCTGTCTTGTTTATTTTTTCAAGGAACCAGCTTTTGGTTTTGTTGATTTTTTTGTGTTTATTCTCTACTTCATTGATTTCTGCTCTGATTTTAATAATTTCCTGTCTTCTACTGGCTTTGGGGTTAGACTGTTCCTGTTTTTCAAGGGCTTTGAGGTGTGTCATTAGGTTATTTGGTGATTTTCTGTTCTTCTTATGTGAGCACTCAGTGCTATGAATTTTCCTCTTAATACTGACTTCAGAGTGTTGCAGAGATTTTGATATGTTGGTCTCTGTTTTTGTTTGTTTCTAGGAATTTCTTAATTTCTCCCATTATTTCTTCTGTGACCCATTCCTCCTTCAGCAGTTTGGTGTTCTGTCTCTACGTGTTTATGATGTTTCTCTGGGTCTTCTTATAGTTGATTTCTAGTTTCATTTCATTATGATCTGAAAAGACACAGGGGATTATATCACTTTTTTTTTAATTTCCTAGTACTCAATTTGTGGTCTAGGATATGGTCTATTTTAGAGAAGGTACCATGAGCAGCTAAAAAAAATGTGAATTCAGCTGTAGTTGGATAGAATATTCTGTATGTGTCTAGTAGGTCCATTTGGTTTATGGTGTTCCTTAGGTCTATAGCACCTATACTGACATTTTGTCTTAAAGATCAATCTAGTGGTGTGAGAGGGGTGTTGAAGTCTCCTAATATTATTGTATTGTGATCTATGTGTGACTCAATGTCATGAAGAATTTCTTTTATGAAAGTTCTTGCATCTATGTTTGGGGCATAAATGTTGACTATCGTTATATCCTCTTGTTGGATTGTTCCTTTTACCAGTAAGAAATGACCTGCTTTGTCTCTTCTGATAAGTTTAGGTTTGAAGTCTAATTTGTCTGATATCATAGTTGCTACTCCTGCTTGTTTTCGAGTTCCATTAGTGTGGATTACCTTGCTCCATCCCTTCACCTTTTAGTTTGTATCTTTATTTGTAAGTTGTGTTTCTTGCAGGCAGCATATAGATGGTTTATTATTTATAATTCATTTTGCCACTTTATGTCTTCTGATTGGAGAGTTGAGGCAATTTATATTCAGCATGATTTTGGAGAGATGAGTTTTAATTCCTAACATTTTGAGTTTTAATTTCTATTTGAGGTAGTGTTTGTTCTCTGCCTAGTTGTTTGTTTGATGGAAATCACTGTTTCTCTGGTTCTGACGTTTCCTTATTATTTCTTCTTTGTAATTAATCTCTTTGAACATTTTCTCTAGCGCTGGCTTGGAAGACATAAAGTCTTTCAGCTTCTGTTTGTCATGGAAGGTTTTTATTTCCCGGTCAAATTTGATACATATCTTTGCTGAGTAGATAAATCTTGGCTAGAAGTTGTTTTCTTTCAGAGTTTGGATTATGTCACTCCAGGCCCTCCTGGCTTTCATGACTTGGCTTGAAAAGTTGAGAGTAATTCTTATTGGTTTGCCTCTGAATATTACTTGGTCTTTTACTCTAGTTGCCTTTAGGATTCTCTCCTTGGCCTCTACATTAGTCAATTTGATTATTATGTGGCATGGTGAACCTCTTCTCTGATCTTGTCTATTGGGGGTTCTATATGTTTCCTGTACCTGTGTGTCAACATCTTTTTTATGTTTGGATAATTTTCTAATATTACTTCTCTGAAAAGATTATTGATTCTGTTGGTTTCAGCTTCTATTCCCTCTGCTATGCCTATTATTCTTAGGTTTGCTCTTTTAAGACTGGCTGAGATCTCTTCAATGTCCAATTCGTGCTGTCGAGTTGTTTTTCTAAATTATATACTATGCGTTCATTTTTGGAGAGGTCATCTTCTAAGAGTGAGATTCTGTTTTATACGCGGTCTAGTCTATTGTTGATGGTCTGTATTGATGCCTTCATTTCAATTATTGTATCGTTCACTTCCTTCAGAGCTTCTTTTTGATTCCTGCTCAGGGTGTCAGATTCTTTGTTTATTTGATCCTTCATTCCTTTCATTCTCTCTCTGAATTCTTTTCAGAAATCCTATATCATTTTTACTATTAAAGTTCGGAATTGTTCTTCTGGCAATCTTTACACTTCTGTGTTGTTGGGTTCTGATGTTGCAGTGTTGTGGGGGCTCATTGTTTCTTTGCTATTCTTCCTTCTCATGATTTCAGGTTTCTTAAGTTTATATCATTGTTGCTTTTGGTAGCTCTCTCTCACTCTGTAGGTTTCCTATGTCTAATCTCTCTCCCTTCATAGTATCTTATTCTGGAGGTAGATATTTGCTATTAGGTGAACGTTAAAGGTGACTAGCCTTTACTGAATGGTTATTCTCCGCTCTTCATTGTGTTTATTACCCTTTAAAACCAACTTTGAAATCTATGTCCAGTATCCCCCCACTGTTGTTCTGCCTGTAGATCATAAGTACTGGGTTGCAGTTACTGTAGGGTTCCTTCTGTCCACTGCACTGGTGATGTTGATGGGTTCTAGGTGTTAAGATCCAGGGACCTGTCACCTCCATAATAGGGAATAGACTCAGAGATGTGAGCTGGACAGTTTGTGTCCTGTAGGCACTCAATGCCAGTGGTGCCCCTCCCACCACAAGCATGTGTCTTTTCTTTCTCCACTGTGCCTGTCCTGTGTCTCTCTCTATCTACACATATGGCAGGTGTCACCAGCATGGGACCCAGGACCTGTGTCTCTTCTCTTTGCCTACAGAAGCGGCAGATGTTGCTTTGACCCAACTCTGTGCATGGAACTCCGCGTTTTCCACAGAGAATGCTGGGTTGGTCTGATTTTTCCCCAGGTACCACTACTGTGTGTCCTGTGGTGATCCCCAAAAACCCCACAAGGGCGCTACAACCTGCGGGCTATAGGTCTGTTCTGCCCAAATGTCACCAGGGGCTGTCTGCTTATCCATGCTTCTCCTGTGTCTTACAGCAGACCCCACTCCCACCTCCACAAGGCTGTTCCACAAAGTCTCAGACCCCATGAATCTATTGCTTGCCACAAGAGTCCCTGTGGCCGCGCTGCGTTGTCTCCCCCTGGGGCAGCTCATTAACTTATGGCCTTGTTGAGCGCTGCTCTTAATCTCTGGGGGAGGATGTGAGCTCAGTCCTGCTACCGCAGGTTCTGGTTAGGCCTCTGGGCAATCTGGTTTCTGTCCAGCATGGAGCGAGCTGCTGCCTGCCTTTGCCATTGATGATCCGCAGTTGCTGGACCCACAACAGGTCGCTGGTCTCCCTGCTGGCAGCCTATGGAAGCTGCAATGCTGGCAGCTGCAGGTGCAGCCCGGTCAAGATGGCACCACCACTGCTGCCACCGATGTTCAGGTCTCTGTGGAGCATTGAGCGAGCCACTGCTTGTCCTCGTTGCTGATGCTCTGCAGTTGCTGGACTTACAACAGTTTGCTGGCCTCCCCTCTGGCAGCCTATGGAAGCCGCAACACTGGCAGCTGCAGGTGCAACCCAGTCAAGATGGCGCCACCGCCGCCACTGTTCGGGTCTCTGTCGAGTGTTGAGCGAGCCAATGCTTGCTTTCACCACCGATGCTCTGCAGTTGCTGGACCTTCAACAGGTCACTGGCTTCCCTGTTGGTGGTCTGTAGAAGCCACAATGCTGGTAGCCACTGGCACAGCCAGGTCAAGATGACACCACCACTCCTGCCGCTGCCACCATCCAGGTCTCTGTCAAGCGTGGAGCAAGCCACTGCTTGTCCTCATTTCTCATGCTCTGCAATTGCTGGATTTACAACAGGTCGCTGGCTTCCCTGCCGGCAGTCTGTGGAAGCCGCAATGCCGGCATCCGCCGGTGCAGTCCAGCCAAGATCCCCAAGCTTGATTTTATTTCTTATTTCAAATACTTAAATCACATATCATAACATTTTGCTTAAAACACAAATGCATTGTACAAGCTATGCAAAAATATTTTATTTCCTAATTCTGTAAACTATCTATTTAAAATTTTTTTAACTTTTTTTTGTTTAAAAACCAAGATGCACCGGGCATGGTGGTGCATGCTTGTAATCCCAGTACTTTGGGAGGTGGAGACCGGAGGATCCGGGTTCGCGGCCAGCCTCCGCTCTCTCTCTCTTTCTCTCTCTCTCTCTCTCTCCTTAGTGAGGCCCTCCGCAACTTCGTGAGACCCAGTTTCAAAATAAAGTATAAAAAATAGGGCCGGGGGCATAGTGCGGAGGTAGAATGCCCCTGCATTCAATCCCCGGTACTGCAAAAAAAAAAAAAAAAAAAAACCAAGATGCAAACACACACATTATCCTAGGCTCCACAGGGTCAGGATCGCCAATATCACTGTCTCCCAGCTCCACATTCTGTCCCACTGGAAGGTTTCCAGGGGTGATAATGTGGGGAGTTGTCGCCTCCTATAACAGTGCCTTCCTCTGGAATCCCAAGACCCTGAAGGACCTGCCTGGGGCTCTTGTTCAGGAGACGCCACTCTTTTATTCCCATGATAGTTGGCTTCATTTTTTTCTTTTTTATCGTGTGTTTGCTTGTAAACAGATAACACACCATGAACATTGCTCTCTATTAATGAAGCCTTTCTGGGATGGAGTTTGTGTTTTTGAATATTTGAAGGAATCTGCTGAGGTCTGCAGAAGCTTCTGCTAAGCCCTTCACCATGCATATTCTTGGGGATTCTTTTCCTTTTCTCTGATCCCTTCTTCAGCTATGCATCTGTGTCCTAATTCCAGCAACTCCTCATCAGTCATACCTCAGGAACCACCTCTAGGAGCCAGCCTCATCCTCATCCAGGTTGAAGCTGCTGCCATTTCACCCACAGCCTTGCTGATTTTTCCAACCTCCTCATCCTTGGCAAATCCTTTAAAGCCATGGGTGTCGGTTACCATCCTGCAGCACACCCAAGGGGAAAAGAATGACGCAGACACAGAGCAGATTGAAAAGGGCAGGCCAGGGGACCTCACTCTTTGGTGAAGGCCCCGCTGGACACTGGTTCACAGCTTTTATTCATTCTTGAGAGGGGAGGTTGAGGTATGGATGCTTCTGCATATGTGCAGATTCCAGGAGGTAAAGTTTAACTAGTAAGCATGCAGTGAGGGTTAGGGGTTGACGTTTAACTGGGCTGGTCACTTCTGCAATATACTGGTGGTGTGTGCTTATTTACATGATCGCAGGCTCTGGAGTTCTTGCTGGGCCAGAGTGCAAAGGGGTTCAATTTGTGGCCTGCATTTCCCCCAGCCAGGAATGTTATCTGTCCTTAATAGCCTTGAAACTTGGCATGGACTCGGCCTCCGTGTGGATGGAATTCCTTGCAGGCACCTGTTTCCAGAGGACCAGATTCTCATCCACATTGAAGATTAGCTCTGGCAAGTAATTTTCCTCCACCATCAGCTTATGTAGAGTTGCCAAAAATTCCTCAGCTGCCTTCACATCAGCACCTGCAGACCCACCACTCCCTTCCACACTCCGTGAGGGGTAACAATTCTGGAATCGCTTAAACCACCCAGAGCTAACAATCCATTCAACATCACCATCAGGTCTAGACTTTTCTTTCAACACTACAAACTTTTTGCTTTAGCCATGATCGCCGTGGTTCTGAGAGAGATTCTGTGGCCGGCCTTCAATCCAGGTCACTGGAAGCTTCTCCATCTCCGAGACAGGCCCTTCTCACGTGTTTTGTCTTGTTGCCTTCAATGAAGCAGATCTCTTAACAGCTACCCTCCCTTTTCCTTCTTGCTCAGTATCATAACCGCGGTGGAATGGGGCATGCCTGACTGGCAAGCAATCGCCAGCAGTGATTTTCCACCTTGGTAGTCTTTAATCACTTTTAATATTGTTTCCAGGTCAGTCACTCCATGTGGCCTCTTACTGACAACATAAGCAGCGGATTCCATACACTTCTGGGCCATGATGAATGAAACATGAGATTAAATCAAGCACAAGGGAAAATGATGCGAAGGAGACACAGTAGGAAGGAGATGTTGGGGCTGCTGATGGCATAGCACGGCACACGGTTTCAGGATCAACTTTGTGAAGTAAGTGAAAGGAGTATGCTCTAAAATATCAATAAATAGTTATGGCTCGGATCTTGAACGCCTCCCAATATCTGGTGTTGGAAGCATGGTCCCCAGTATAGCAAGGTTCAGAGGCGGGGCTTTGAGGCAAAGATTGGATCATGAAGGATCTGACCTCGCCAGTGGATTAATCCGCTTGATGGATTAATTAATCCATTGATACCTAGTGGGACCTAACTGGAGGAAGTAGGTCACCAGGGGTACTCCATGGAAGTATTTATCTTGTTCCTGGTCATTGTCCCTCCTCCTCCTCCTCCTCCTCCTCTTCTTTCCTCTCTCTCTATCTCTCACTCTCTCTCTCTCCCTCCTTCCCTCCCTCTCCTCTCTTTCTCTCTACTTCCCAGCTGCCATGAGCTGAGCAACTGTCCTCCACCACGCCCTTCTGCTATGATATTATGTCTCACCTCAGGCCCAGAGCATTGGAACTGGCCAACCATGGACTGAGGCTGCCAAAACCATTGGCCAAAACAAATTATTCCTCCTCTAAGTTGTTCTTGTTGAGTATTTTGGTCACAGCAACACAAAGCTAAGTAGCATAGTAAAATATACATAAACCAATAACATAGCTGTTTCTTATCCAGTATTATGAACTATTCACGAGTGTATGTACTGCATAGTTTTAAAAAACCAGAAACACAATAAGTTTGTTTGCAACAGAATCACCACAAACACATGAGTAACACACTGTGCTACAACATCATGATGGCTGTGACGCCAGCAATCAATGGGAATGCTTCATTCCACGAGACTCTTATGGGAGCACTGTCATCTATGCAGAACCAAAACGTTATTCAGTGCACAATTGTATATATTTCTCAGCAGCTATCTTTTTCATTTGTTTAAACTAAACTTGGAATGTTGATAATATGCTTCATTAAGCATATGCTATTGTGAATTTAATATAGTATATATTATATATATAAAATGTTTAGATTAATTGCATGCATATCTGAACATTTGTTTAACCAAACTTTTCATTTGTTTTTGAGCTTTACTAACTTAAATGTTGAAAAGAGAGGAGTGTAAAAGAGTCTAAATTGCTATAGAAGAGAAACTATCACAAGAGTCATAGCTGACATCCCTTACAACAAAAAGAAGAGGAAAGTGTAATAAACTTATTTAACCAGTTTTACATGGCCTAGAGCCTTCAGAAATGAAGATGCAAAGACACAGGGAAAACCCAAGTATTTTTATGCTATGTCTGATGCAAGTGGGAAATTGTAGAGAAACATGACTGGACAAAAAGAATGGTCCAGTGGTGATGAACCCCAGGGGAACTTCAGCAAAGTCTGTTTGTTTAGATTCTCTCGTGCATTCCTCCCTGTCCCACCCATGAGGCTGGACACCTGTTACACGAAGATCTTTGGTGAATGAAAGGACCCTTCTAAGTTTTAATGACTCGCTTTGGGGAAAGGAATTCTACTATGACTCACTTTGAGGGATTAAGGAGGTAGGGAGAAGGTCAAAGAGACCCTCTTCCTTCTGAGACTTTCTCAATTTCCTTCGTCTTAAAAATACTTAGCATGAGCCAGGCACAGTGGTGCACACCTGTAATCCCAGTACCTGGGAGGCTGAGACAGGAGGATCACAGGTTTGAGGCTACCGTCAGCAACTTAGCGAGACCCTTTTCAAAATAATAAATAAAATAGAGCCGGGGGAATAGCTTGGAGATAGAGTGCCCCTGGGTTCAATCCCAACTACCAAAAAAAAATTAAAAATACTTATCATGCCTAAGTGCCATACTTGGGGGTATCATATTTTGAGCCTCAACACTATAGATGATAACCTTGAGGTCTTAGAAATCAGGTATATTACATAAAGGATATCAAAACCTGTGGCCAGGAAGATGGGTAGACAGCATTGAGAAAACAAGAAAAATTGGACAGGAAAAATTATATCTGGATAAACCTAATAGAAATACTAAATAAGAATGGTCAGCAGGCTATGATAATATGGAAAGGCATAACATGGATTTTTAAGGTTTGTTTCAACTACGAGCCCTGTGGGTAAGTCTCATTTCTCCCCGATAAAGCATGCCTGGGATAGTCATTCTCTAGGTCTCAAGCCTTTCCAGTGATCAGGGACAGCGACAGTGACAGATTTTTTATAGACTCCATTTGCAACTTCCAAGGTAATGTTGACATTTGCCTTCTCAGGAATCCCAGGGTTAGAGAAGGAAGTCCTGGGCCACAGCTGTGCAGGAGCCTCAGAGCAGTCAATCCAGGCAGAACAGGAAGAGGCAGGGCTCAGTGAGGACTTCCCTGGAGAAAATTGGAGCTGTTGGTGGCTGGTGTGTTGGGCAGTGTGGAGAAGAGCCTTAGAGTTCAGGCAGAAACCAGAAGTGAGGGAATCAAAAATCGTGATAGTTAAATATTGGACAAAGGAACACAGAAGATGGAGAAATTATTAAAACTCCAGGGGGAAAAAACTAGGGGTACAAAAAGGAAATACAATCATAGTACACAACATGGCTCAGCTGAAAGTCATATTTGCATGGATATGAGTGTGAAAATACAATATTGATTCAACATATGATGATATAACCATACTGGTTGGGAGAGTAAAACAGAGAGTCAGAATGGAGAGAAAGAGAGAAAATGCATGTGCTTTTCATCCTGGTTAGGAAAAATGGACAATAAAACTAAACTCTCTCTTAATAAAAAATCAAAAAGTATCAGTATACTTATATTAGCTATGGAGGTAAATGCCCAATGAAAATCTAAAAAGAGTTGGTAGCAGCTAGATTTGGAGATGAAAATGGGAAGATTCAAAGGTATCTCTTTTTCATTATTAGATTTGAAATATTAACTTAATTTAAAATTAGGTATATCTATTACTCTGATTAAAAATACTAAATTAAAAGTGAGTTCATCTTTAGCCTCATTGAGTCTTGCTTTTGGTGGTACTAGGGATTGAACCCAGGGGCATTCTACCTCCAAGCTACATCCCCAGTCCTATTTTTTATTCTTTATTTTGAAACAGGGTCTCACTAAGTTGCAGAAGGCCTCTCTAAGTAGCTGAGGCTGGCCGCGAACCTGGATCCTCCGGTCTCAGCCTCCCAAGTACTGGGATTACAAGCGTGCGCCACCACACCCGGCTAAGTCTTGATTTTGAAAAGAGCAAGATGGCTGGTTGCCTTTGCAGTAAAACAGCAATGCACAAATTATATCTGTCAATATTTCACAAATAACTATTTTGTTCCACCATACATTATACCCTTAAAGGCATGGTCACCAGACATATTTCCCAACTAGTTGTGGCCTATCTGATATGACACAAAAAGTATGGTTTGAAATGATTATATTGATAAAGTTTTTACCTAAGAACAAATGTTTTATTTTTATATATGTATTGATGCATTGTAGTTATAAATCTTAGCGAGGTTCAAAGTCACACAAACAAACATGCACATCAGTCTTAGCACACTTCCCTTTAGGCTCTACCCCATTACCTACCCTTCCCCATACATAATAGTGAGATTTGTAATTAAATCGCACAATAATGTAATTTGACAGGACTATTTAATTATGTTTGTTTTCCCAGAGTAGCCCATTGGCCATTCTTAACAATTTTACTTGACTTTAATTGAAGGCCATATATAAAGGGCACAGTCCCTGGTTCTCTGTCCAGACACCCTGAGGTTATGTTCTCTCTATTTCACATGCAGCCCTTTGGCACTATTGATGAAACTTCGCTGACCAGGTAAGGCGGAATCAGGTCCGTGAGGATTTGCAGTCTGCTAAGATATGCTCAGCCTATCCTTTCTGCTCTCCCTGTGTCTAGGGAGCAAGAGAAAGAAGATGAAGAACTGCTTTTGCTTTTCTCATTCCTTTTGTGCTCACTTGATTAGAAGAAAAGGTGCCTACTCTCAGTAGCAACTGGGCATGAGACTGATGACCAAACTAAAACGGTTGTGTTTAGGATCAGCAGCTCACATAAAACTGGAATAAAGGAATCCTAGCCAGGAGACTCTTGATCATTCCAATAGCCTAGTGGAAAGAAATTTAATAAACGCAAATTGGAGAGAAGTTTAAGGTGTTAATTACATGAAAAAATCAGGGAAAAAAATCCAGGCTATAAGATAAAGCATACAAAGAGGAGAGTAAAATAATTTTGAACTTAGAACATTGTAGTTGCGCTGGGCATGGTGGCGCACGCTTGTAATCCCAGTACTTGGGAGGCAGAGACCGGAGGATCTGGGTTCGCGGCCAACCTCAGCTAATTAGTGAGGCCCTCTGCAACTTCGTGAGACCCGGTTTCAAAATAAAGTATAAAAAATAGGGCCTGGGGTATAGCTCGGAGGTAAAACGCCCCTGGGTTCAATCCCTGGTACCGCAAAAAAAAAAAAAAAAAAGAATGTTGTAGTTAGCATCCCAATATCTATTCGGTTCTATCCCCCGCTCAGCAGCAGAATATGATTGGTTAGCCGATTATAGAAATCCCAATCTTTTGTCAAAGGTAAATATCTAAATAAAATATCTAAATAAACCCATGAGGCGCTTCATCGTCTTAGGACAGAGATTTGCACTGTGGCAGTCCAGTATGCCCACTACTCGGCAATTTCGCTCCCTAATTATAGAAAGCTCCTCCCTACCAGTTGCCACCGTGTGCCCATGAGGGACCAGAAAGCTAACCCAGGGAAGCAAATGACAGAAAAGCACGAAGGACGCAAGCACTGCCCAGAATAAAGCATGTCTGAGACCTGCCCCACTTCTGGACTTTTTGATAATGTGAAATAATAAATCCCCTTTATTATTGAAGCCAGTTTATCTCTCATGTTCTTTTCCTTCTCTCCAAAAGTTTCTAACACAACACCTGAATGAATTGAATGCATGAGAAAGTCAAAGGTGACGGATGAGAGCACCAGGTCCCAGGATTGAATGCCTCTGAAAATAATCCCATTCAAGCAGAGTCCAAAAGACAAAGAAAGAGTCAGTACTGGAAACTAGAAGATAATTGCTTAATTATTCTTTGGGCACAGCACTTAGACGGGGACAGTTCATCCCAATGGGACTGTATTATGGAAAATGACTCATTGTCCCCAAGTTTGGTAAAAGCTGAAATCTCTTGTCTGAGGATAACTGTTCTCTATGATCACTCCATAATATTCTGTTTACTTGCTTACATTTTCTTTTTTTTTAAAAAAAGCATGTTTTCCCTAGGAGTGTTAGAGGAGATGAGTTAGGACAACAAGGAGATAAAGAGTGAGCAGTTTGGTGAAAGAAACTTTAAATGCATAATTTCATAAACAATTCTGGATCTTGCAGAATCACTGCTCCAGTCGCTTTTAATGCTAAGGCTTGAACTTCTAAGATAAAATAATCCAACATAAATTCCTGCCATATGCAACTGAGCAGAAATCCCCACTTTAGTTTTCATCTTTCTGCCAGATGGGGTCGAGCTATATGCTGGGCCTTTGTGCTTATTTCCTCTGTCAGCCATGGCTCCCCCTCCATTGGTACAATTGGAATTCATTTGCTTGCACAGACTAATTTTTTTCTAGGTAAGAAAATTTGTGATTCGCATATTAAAAGTGCACCTATGCAGGTTGCTTTTAATTTGTAATTCAATTCTAAATTACCCATTTCTTCTTATTCAGATTCCCAAGTCAATAACTACATAAAGAATTTAGCTTTTATTTTATTTATTTATTTATTTATTTATTTATTTATTTATGTGTGTGGTACTGGAGATTGAACCCAGGAGCCTTCTACCTCCAGGCTATACCCCCAGCCCTATTTTTTATGTTGTGTTTTGAAACAGGGTCTCACTAAGTAGCTCAGGCTGGCTGTGAACCTGCAATCCTTCTGTCTCAGCCTCCCAAGGACTGGGATGACAAGTGTGTACCACCATGCCTGGCTAAGAATTTAGCTTTTAAATGCACATAAAGACCTGTTTTTAAATTCACTAAATATTAAATACTTAAAAAAATAAACAGACTCCAAAGAGAATGGACCAGACAAGGAATAGTGGTGCCCAAAATGTGAAAAACTGAAGAAATGACTTTGCATTGTTAAGCCTAAAATGCACATTTTTTTTCCTCATTTTAGATCTCAGACATTGGGTTGCACCTTACCTGGGCCATGCTACAATTTTGACAGCCAGCACAGGTATGAACCTTATCATAGACGTTCACATCGTTGGCCCATCATGGAGCTTTGTGAATTGCTGGTCCTTCGTGTGTGGCATTTAAATGTTGTTTAGAATGTCTCCCCAGTTGTGTTGGTTTGCTAGGACTGCCATAACCATATACCATAGTCTGTGTGGCCCAAACACCAGAGATTTATTTTCCTACAATTCTGGAGGCTGGAAGTCCAAGACCACAGCGCTGGCAGCATTAGTGTCTCCCAAGGGATCTCTGCTTGCCTCATAGGTGGTCAGCTTCTCACAGTGTCCCTTTGCCCACTCCCTTTTTCTTTTTGGTACTGGGAACATCCCCAGCCTTTTTTTTTTTCTTAACTATTTATTTGGAAGCAGGCCTAAGTTGCTGAAAGTCTCACTATGTTGCTGAGGCTGTCCTTGAACCTGTGATCCTCCTGTCTCAGTCTCCCAAGTACTGGAATTACAAGTGTGTGCCACCACACCCGGCTCCCTTTTCCCTTCTGTATGTCCAAATATTTCTTCTTCTTATAAGGAATCCAATCATATTGTATCAGGACACATGCTAATACCTTAACTGTATTATCTCTATAAAGTCCTATCTTTATATAGAGTCACACTATGAGATTCTGGGATTAGGACTCCAGGATATGGATGAGGGGGTGGAGTATAACTGAGCCCATAACACTGGTGGTTGTCTGAAAACTGTTAGTGGACACCTTCTGGGAACATCATGAAAGTACCAGCATCAAAACGTGCAGAATGGCATCTGCAACTTAAGGGAAAGGCCCAAGAGACAAGAGCAAAGCATTTTTACAAAATGCGGCTTCACAATGCTTTGACAGCCTGGGGTACGATGACTTGTGGGAAAATCCTAAGATGCACTGTCATTAGGTTGCAGTTCATCAGTGCACATTCTTTCCCAGAAATAGATAGAATATTTAGGTAACTTACAATCAGGGGCACTTGTACAGGTTATTTACCTATCCCTCTCGGCCTCTTAAGTATGCCCTTATATACTCTGTGATGCTGGAGAGAGGGTGTGGAAACCACAGATCCTCCATTTCTCTCCTCACTTCTTCCCAGTAAGCTCTGCTAGTGGGAGATCCAAGAGGGAGACCAGCAGGGGATAGGAGAGGAAGAACACCTTGTCACCATTGCTCAGCTAAGAGAAAACTGATGTAGCTGCAGCATCCTGATTCTTTTGGCAGTTTCAAAACCAGCCCTAGAGCATACCTCTTGGGAGATGGCCAGTCATGCCTCCATTAGCCACATATTAGCCCCCTCAGAGATTTGAGCACCAGGTACCCAGGGCCACGCTCCTAGGTTAGTGAATTTTTATACCCTACTATGGTACCTCTTTTTATACCCTACTGAGGCATCCACTAACTATATTTACCATTCCTAGGTAACCTCAGCATCTACATTTTGTACTTTTAACATAATGCCTGAATAATCATTTCCCTGTATTAAACTGTCTCACTCTGAAATACATGGAATAGATTTTTTCCTTTTTGTACCCTAACTAATACAGTGTCTTACATTAGATGGAATGCAGTACCTTGATAATATTTAAGTGCATCTAAATGATCTGTTCATCTTTAATTATAGGATTTCTACCACCATATTTTATATATGATATAAAATATCATATAGATATTTTAACTCGATTATCCATGTCTTGAATTTGGAGTTTATTTTCTGGGCACCTTTTTTAGTGTTTACAGTTTCACAATAACACCTAACTAGTTCTATGGCTTTATCTATAAAAGGTAATGATAAACAGAGGAATACACATGCAGATTTTCCAAGGGTAAAATGTGCCTGTATTTTATAATGTTCACTGAAGATAAGTCTTGATAGTAGTGGGAGAGATAATTTTGAAAATGTTTATGAAATGTTCATGCACATGAATTTTCATGCATATAAATTGTCCTGAGTAAAATCAAATGTCAGTGAGCATGAGAAGGCTCCCTATATTTGATATTTCTCTTTAATAAAGTTGTTAACATATGAGTTCTGGCCTTTGTTCACTAGAAATTTCTAGATTTCTTGTCTAATACTAGTACTAGGACTACAGATCCCTGTGCCCTTAGATAAATCACTTTCTCACTCTGACCTCTTTTATTTCCTCTGAGAAAAACAAAGGGTTGGACAAGATGAGTGATTTCAACTCCTTTAAACATAATAGATACATTTTCTCTCTTTTCTCATAAACCCCATATTTTAAAAATATTGTGTATCAACTGGGCATGGTGGCATATGCCTGTAAACCCAGTACTTGGAAGGCTGAGACAGGAGGATCACAGGTTTGAGACCAATCCTTGGTAACTTAGTGGAGCCCTGTTTCAGACTAAAAAATAAAATGGGTCTGGGGATGTAGCTCAGAGGTAGAATGCCCCTGGGTTCAATCCCAAGTTCCAAAAAAAAATATGCATCAAGATTGCATTTAGCAAGATGTGGTAGTACACACCTGTAATTCCAGTACTTGGGAGATTGAAAGAGAAGGACAATAGGTTCCAGATCATCCTCAGATGATCCCTTGGCAACTGAGACCCCATTCAAAAATTTTAAAAAAATTAAAAGGATTGGGGTTGCAGCTCAGAGGTAGAATGCCCCTGGGTTCAATCCCTAATACTGAAAAACAAACAAACTATGCAGATAACTATAGCCATCAAATTTTCTACTGCCTGAAACTCAAGATTGTTATCCCTCGCATATTCTATTATTGACACAGAAAAGGCAGTCATTAAATAATATCTAATGCTGCAGGAAATCTCAGATCTACCCAACTGGCATTTATCACCTAGTTTTGCTTTAGCTCACTTGCATAAAGTGGAAACTATCACACCCTACAGTTAGGTGCAGAGGCAGAGTAAAGAAGACAGCTAATTCAATCGTCTGGATAATTCAGGTCAATGGAAAATAGTAGTTACTGAAATAAAAGAGAATTGGAGTTGTCTAAATCATCCAGATTGGCATTTGTTTGGGTTAAATTGAAGTAACTGCTCACTCCTGTCTTAATCTGTATATACCATCTCTTTCCCATATGCCATGCTCATTAGAAAAAAAAAATGTATGCTTACTTTAGTTGGTTTTTCCTCCTTTGCAACTTACATTTTTAGAAAGGATTTGTATAACCCATTATTCAAGTAATTATCAGTTTCTAGCAGACTTGTTGATTTTCTTAATTAAACTTAGCTAACAAATCATTTACAAAGAAAGAAAAATGCGATAGTTTTTCCCTAGTCCAGTTAATTAACTGTTTATTTTATTCTATACCTCCTAGCCCAGAAAGGATATTGTGCATACAACAACACTTCTAATTTTACTACTGTTGACTTAGGCTCACAGTTTCAAGTTATCAAGAAAAAATATCTTAGTTTATTGTTATTTATTGAAAATAACATATCTGGCTTATATCTTAAGGCAGATGTTAAAGGAAACCATGAAAGAAAGGAAACTTTGAAATTCTCACACAAGGTAGACTCTCAGAGACACCTTAAATTATTATGTAGAGGTGAAATTTGTTATAATAAATACGTGATTTTTTTTAAATCTCACAATGTTTCACTTATTTTCTGACTTGAAATTGAATACTGTTGTGGTTAAAAATAAATTGTCTCTTTCTTTTCAAATATTTTTATACAACCCAAAGCTATTTCCTTTCTTGTTTTCTCAAGCAAATAATTATTTTCTCTGTAATATTTCTCAAAGAAATTTATTTCATTCAATTTTTACAGATACCAACCTAATCCGGGCCCTTAACTGCTGACCCGTGGATGATCCTCATAATCTCACACTGAGGTCCCTGTGTCCACCCTCCTCCTGATTCTGGTAGGGCGGGATTATGGGCAGTGGCTAAGAACACAAGTTCTGGAACCAAACTGCCTATGTTTAAATCTCAGCTCCAGCTGAGTGACCTTCTACATGTTACTTTACCCTTCTATTCCTCTGCTTTCATCTTGAAAATGGGGGTGATAGTAATATATACCTAAATGATCCTGGAACTGTTTATACCCGCTTTCCGCTCTGGATCACAGGGGTGCTTCGCCTGCAGGCTGTTTCTCAGGTCCTGTATCAGCCTCCACCTAGTTCAGTACCAATGGGAGATCGGAGGGTGGCATGATGGGGACTGCCTTTAGGGGGCACTCTCCTCCTCAGGCAGGCTCCCCTGCCATGGCTGCACTTCCTCCGCAGCTCCTGCTCTCCAGCCATGGTGCTGAACTTAACCAGATGACCTCTATCTCTGACCTTCTGCTATACCACCTCCTCTCTTTGTCCTTCCAGCCTAAGGGTGGCAGCAGCTTCCTGGCGTTGCTAGTTTGAGGGGCTTCAACATCCCATATTGACTTCCCACCAATTTCATCACCTGTATAAATAATTTCTTGTATTAAATCCCCCTCTGTTTTAAAGATTCACGGTAGAATTTTCTTGGTCAGACGTGGTTGACCCGTGAGTAACTCAGTGGCTCACAGTGCCGAATTTAAATGAGTTAGTACATACGAACTGAAAACAGTATTGAGAACTTGACAAATATTAGCAATTATTAAATATTTTTTACATATTATTGTTCCTCTAAGTAACTAGAAGTGCCCGACCTTTACTCTTCTGGGAATATGATTGTGTTCATGTTAACATCAACACTCAAATTCCACAGCTTAGTTACTGTACCTGCAGGAACTCAGGTGACATCTTCAAAGGTGACTCATATTCCAAAATCGGCTGTTCTCTTTCTTTGTAAAATACATCACTTAGCATAATAGCTAACGTCCACACTGCATTGGCTTTCTAGGACTGTGATAAGAAAGCTCCACATGCTGAGTGGCATAAAACAATGGAAATGCATTCTCTCGCAATTCTGGAAGCTGGAAGTCTGAAACTTCCAGCCAACAATTTGTTGGCTGAGCCATGCTCATTCTGTAGGTCATGGGAAAGAATCCTGCTTGCCTCTTCCTAGCTGCTGGTGATTGCAAGCAATCCTTAGTGCTCTTGGCTTGTAGCTGCATCACTCCCATCTCTGCCCCCATCATTGTATGGCCCTTCTTCCCTGTGTGAGCATCCAAATTCCTTTGCACTTATAAGGACATTAGTTATTGAATTAGGGCTCAGCCAGTCTTGGCTTGATTACATCTGCAATTACCCTATTTCCAAAGTTCACATTCCCAAGTATAAGTGGGTAAGGACTTCAACACGCCTGTGTGGGGAATACAATTTATCCCACCACATATATATTTTGCTTTAGATATATATCTTCCCTATGTGGTGCTAATTAATTAGATAAGATGCTGGAAGCAAGTGCTCTTATACTCATTTCAGAAATGGGGAAGCCAAAGTTAGAGAAGTTAAAGGAACCATCCAAAAGAACATGGCTATTGGAAACTCAGAGCTTGAGGGAGGTTTTCTGGATCTCAAACCACTACCTTTCGATTAGATTATATCATTTAACCCTTTAATTAATTGAGAACACTAGTACTTATGTTTTAGGTTCTTAGGTATGCCATCAAACATTATTCTGTATTTCTGTAAACAGTTTCAGGATCATTTAGGTCTGTATTACTATTATCCTCCTTTTCAATATGAAAACACAGGAATAAGGGTAGAGTAACATGCCTGAGGTCATTCAGCTGGAGCTGAGACTTGAACCCAGGCAGTTTGGCTCCAGAGCCTATCAATCAAACAGCCAAATGATGGTGCAGAAGGTCAACATACCCTGTATAAGTTAGCTGCTGCTGTGTAACAACTACAAAACCTCAGGGACATTCAACAATAGGCATTTGTTACACATGCATCTGGCATGGACTGGTGGTTACCTAGGCAGATCTACTGTTTATGGTTGGGATCACTCACATTTCTGGATTTGGTTGACTGTTGACCGATCTAGGCTGTACCCTACTGATTCAGCATCCTTCCTATTCCCGCCGGGGACCAGCAAACTAGTCTGGGCTTGTTTTCATGGTGATGGTAGACATTCAAGAGAGAAATAAGTTCCTCTATGAAAGCCCATTACAAGCCTCTTTGCTTGCCTGGGCTGTTCATATCCCATTGGCCCCAGCAATCTCCATAGCCAACCCCAGTGTCGGGGTGGAGCAGGTCATGCTGCCCACCTTGAAATTGAAATGACAAAGAGCACAGATACAAGGAAAGGTGGAGAACTGGCACCCACATTGCACTTCACTTTGCTGCCTTTGAAGCGATTAATATACAATTTCCTATTCCCAGCCAGCTTTGTCTCCAAAATTCTGGGAGCATCAGCAGCAAGCCTACAGAGCCAGTAGACACCTGAAGTTTATGGCCTGGCCTTTTCTCCCAATAAGTGATCTTCCTGCAGTCCCTCCATAAATTTTGAAACTTCTTGTAATTCTGTGGCTGGCTTTCACATAAGGCTTGAGCCTATTCAAAATGAAAGGGTCATCATTTTAGAAATACAGAAGTACTTGTGGGATGGAGAAATATATGTTTTTTTACTGCAACAGACGGAATCATTTACATCGAATCGTATTTCTTTCTCTTTCCCGAAATTCTAATATTCTTTTTCATATTTCAGCAGAAGGCTTAATTTTTCATTTTGAAACTGTGATTCAACCTCCACTTCAACAATTTATATCTAAAACAGCATATTTTAGAAATCTCAGTGAGGGCTTCTCTTTGTTTAAAAAAAGAAGATATTAACAATATTCCAACAAGTACTTTCATACACTGAGTTTTTCCTCAACAAACTTCTTTCTAGATTTCACTCATGTGAAGTGTTTAAAAAAGAGATATTAATAATATTCCAACAAATACTTTCATACACTGAGTTTTTCCTCAACAAACTTCTTTCTAGATATCACTCATGCGAATAGAGGTGCGTGATTACCTTTTATCATTCTAGGGTATAGTTGGTTCTCTAAATGTTTGTTGAATAAATAAATGAGCTAACATCTACATGAGCAATCCCATAATATCCATAGAGGAAAGGTTATATTAATCAGGAAATCTGGTAGTCTCCTCCCACGCTGACCCTGGGGTTGGCCATGTGACATGCTCATGGTAGAAGTTCCAGTTCTAAGCACAGGTCTCAAGACACCTTGAACACTGTTACATGCTCTCTTGGACCTCTATGAATCCACTATGAAAACAAATTTGGGCTAACCTGTTATCTGACCACAGCTGCACAGTGGAGCCAGGCAGAATCAGCCAAGCCCAGCTCAGATTAGCAAAACGCCGAGCTGATTGGTAATACAGGTTGATGGTCTAACGAAAAACACTAAATAGCTATGGTTTTAAGGCACTAAATTTGGGAGTTGTTTGTTTCGCAGCGATAGCTATCTGATACAAGGACCAATGTGGCTGGATTGCAGAAAGCAAAGGGGAATGTTGAGCTAGGGGAAGCAAGAGAAATAGACAATGTAGAGCTTGATATCTATACATGGTGGCAAACATTTGTAGCCCCCACCCCACAATACATATCCACTCTTCATAAAGAAAGACCTCTGGTTTTCCTGCTGGTTAGTAGAACTGTGAGAAAGAGCTACAATCCCTTATTTGCAATTCTGGAATTCAAAAAGCTACAAAAACCAAAAGCTTTTTGTGAAGTATTTGATGGCAAAACCTGACCCGAACTGACATGAAGCTACTTTTACCACTTAGTGTGAATATTCATCTATTTTACTGTAGAAAGATTAGTGCATTTGATTATAGGGAGCTCTCCCAGTCCCTGATGTGAGATGTGGTATGCATACCATATTACTTTTCAAAACTCCAGACATGCTCATACACCTCTGGTGTTAAAGCCTTCATACAGAGGACTGTGGGCATGTACTATTTCTTTAGATTCAAGGATATGGTAATAATAATTCTCCCAATCATAATATTGTCACAGGCTCCAGAACTGTTGTTCTTGCAGGCTTACTCTGCACCAGATGTCTTTCTAGTTTCATGCTGATTCCTCTCTATGCTATGATTTCATTTTTTAAATATACTTTTATTCGTGCACTGTAGTCTCACATCGTAATGTAGATCAGAGTGATAGGGACACACATGCACACAGCACTTGGTGAGCTAATTCTTTCACTAAACCGGAGGAAATACACCAAGTGATGTGAGCGTGCATGTTTGTACCACTTTGAATCTCGTTTTGAATTATAATTACATTGCACCAATAAAATCATGCAAACAAATAAGTAATATATGTACAGAAAAAAGATAAGAATATTTTATTATGTCAGCTTTATTGCAAGGTTCTGAGAAAAGTAACTGCTTTGTTGACCACAATGACCAGCATTCATATTTCTCTGAGTTCCATTGGCAATAAAGACTTCCTGACTTTTCAATTAATTTAACTCTTATGATTAATTTTACTTCCATTCCCACAATTTCTTTCCTCAGAAAACTCCATTGCTGGGTCTCTTTTCTGTCCCTTAGCCTTGATTTGGATCAAAGAAGTTAAGTCTCCTCATAAACTGATCATTCTTCAAAACTCTTAACTTTGAATGTCCTGGTTCTTTCTGCTTCATTGAGAAAGAGAAGCCTCATTTTCCAAGTAGTTTCTGCATGTCAGATACACTGTTTTCCATATTGCATCGTTTTTAATCTTCTTACCAGGGATCAATGTAGATTTTATTATCTTTTCAGTGAAGTTACTGAGGCTGACCATGGAGCAATCTCACAGTGGTTCATAAAGAAACTCCTGTTTATTAAATGAGAATATAACCTAGGGCCGTGTTTATCAAAGCGCAATCCACTAATGAAATGCACCAGGACCCTGGAGATTCCTACCCCATTCTCCAGACCAAGAAAGTCAAAATGTCTAGAGGTGGAGCCCTAGAATTTATACTCCAGCAAAGTTCCCCAGAGAATTCTAACACTGGAAAGTTGAGATACACTTGCCTGGCAGAATAGGTGTGGGCTTGGGAGTTAGCCCAACACTCAAATCCAGGTTCTAGCACATGCTGACTGTGTGACCTTGGCTGAGATACCTCCCCTCTCTGAGTCTTCAGATAAGGTGGGGACACTTGGCTTTCATGCCTCCTGAGTCATGGTGGAAAGTAAGAGATTGCGAACATGTAGCATGTGATAAGGTAGACATTCAAGAAAGGTGTGTTGAACGTGAACGGAATAAATAGATTCAAGAATGAACGAAGAAAATAAAACCTGTTTGACTTGTCCCTGTTTCCCTTAGCTAGCTAGGCTACTTGGCCTGAGTTTTTCTAGAATTTCCCCCAATGTCGGTTGGTTGACTTAAATTGGAACTGGCATATTTGGAGACTAAACATCTCTCTTGTACATTGAATGCTCCTTTATTTGATCTTGAATCTTAGTTCACACAAAAACATCACCAAACAAGATAAAAGAGGATGTCTGCAGGCACTGGTGGCACAAGCTGTCATTTCTGAGCCTTGCTCATGGTGATGAAACACCCCCGAGAAAATCCCAGAGATACACCTAGCCGGCCTGCCCTGTTAATCATGTTATTTGGTGTCTAGAAAGATCCTTCGAGCACAAGTAGCCATTTTTTTTTAACAACTAGATGCAGGCCTTATGTTTATTGCTATGCCAAACCCTGGGTCCCAAGAAAATCTCTTTCTATGGCTGGCTGGTCTCTTCTTAAAGCTTCCTTTGACTGTTGTTAGAAGTACATAATCAGCCAGGCATAGTGGTGCACACCTGTACTTGGGAATTTGAGGTAGGAAGATCAAAGATTGAGGCCAGCCTCAGCCATTTAGTGAGACCCTCAGCAACCTAGCAAGACCCAGTTTCAAGACAAAAAAAATAAAAGGGCTGGGTATGTAGCTCAGAGGTAGAATGCCCTTGGGTTCAATCCCTACTACCATGGGGGAGGGGGGAACAAGTACATAATCTATTTCAAAAGAGCGTGTAATAGAGAAATATGCCATCGCATTTATTCATCTTTGTCATATAAAATGAGAGTTGGTATTATGATTCTATTTTTCAAATGGGTGAATAGACGTGGTGTCTCAAGGCCAAACCTTCTGGGTCTGTAGGCCTCATATCTTAGTTTCCGAAGCCACCTGCACCTGGTGTATTAGTTAGCTTTCTGATTTCAAAAGCAGGAGAGTTTTGCTTCCTTGTTTGTTTTTTAAGAACATTGACAAGTTCATATTCACTGAAGAGATGCTTCTACCTCATTTTTTAGAGTACGTATTTTGTGAGGAGGAAGTTTCCTTCTTTCTATCACTAAATGTCAAGTGTCACTTAACCCTAGCCTCTACTTGCTCAGAGGTAAGGGCTAAAAATTCCCGTGGATCCTGTAGACCATCATTGTCTAATGATTCTCAGAAATGCAGGTTGAAACCATTCCAAGAAGCTACCATTTCAGAACTTCTGCCCTGTGGCTTGACTCTGGGCCTCATCTCTGACATCCCATTCCACAAAGGCTTCTTTTTATTGTATTCATTGTATTATACATAGCAAACACATCAGAATAGTATACGTACATATCTAAAGAAGTTAAGGAGAGAAACATTTCAATCATTTTTATTCAAAAAACTATGTAATAGCCAGGCATGGTGGCACACACCTGTAATTCCAGTACTTGGGAGGCTGAGACAGGAGGATCACAGGTTCAAAGCCAGCCTCAGCCATTTAGCAAGGCCCTCAACAACTTAATGAGACCCTATTTCAAAATTTAAAAAAATAGGGCTTTGGGTGTAGTTCAGAGGTAGAACACCCCTGGGTTCAATTTTCAGTACTTCCCCACCCTCCCAAAAAACTGTGTGATATGTTAAAAAAAATCTGAGCATGATGGCTCACACCTGTAACCCCAATACTTGGGAGGCTGAGACAGGAGGATCACAGGTTCAAAGCCAGCCTCAGCAAGGCCCTCTACAACTTAGTGAGACCATTTCAAAATAAAAAATAAAGTAGGGCTGCGGGTGTAGCTCAGAGGTAGAATGCCCCTGGGTTCAATCCCCATTGCCACACAAAAAAAGTACAAGCTATAGAGCCCAGCATGCCTTAGTTCAAACACCAGCCCCTCTACTTCCTGTATTGACTAATTGTGAGACTTTGAGGCACCTCTAATTACCCCTCTGTGAAATGGGTAGAATGAGCCGCACGCTTGTAATCCCAGTACTTTGGGAGGCGGAGACCGGAGGATCCAGGTTCATGGCCATCCTCAGCTCTCTCTACTTAGTGAGGCCCTCCGCAACTTCATGAGACCCGGTTTCAAAATAAAGTATAAAAAATAGGGCCAGGGGTGTAGCGCGGAGGTAGAACGCCCCTGGGTTCAATCCCCAGTACCGCAAAAAAGAAGAAAAAAGAAATGGGTAGAATGCCAGATTTCCCAAGGACTTGCTGGGAGGAACAAACAAGATAGGGTATAGATGCTACAGGTTGGTACATGACGGTCACCGTGTGTGTTCATTTCATTTCTGAGTCACTTGCTCTCCTCACTCTGCAGCCTGATGGTCCCAGCCCGTCAGCTACACTGAGTGTGGCCCAGACCATGTGTGTAACGCGTGCTAGCTATGGTCATCGCTGTCATCGTCGCTCCCCACATGGAACCTTCACATATTTGGGGATCGTTTTTAATGCAACAGGGCCCTAAATGGGATATCTAGTAAAGTATTATCTCAGCGCATTTTGCTTCAAAAGGTTTCCCCCAAAATGATTTTAAACTCTCTTCACAGATTACCTACAAAAGAAATATACTTCCTTATTTATAAACTCCAAAACAATTCAGAATGTTTTTTACAAATCTGTCCCCTTCATCCAAATTTCCAACACGCAGGGTACATACTATATTTAAAACAACAAACCGGGCATGGTGGTACATGCCTGTGATCCCAATACTTGGGAGGCTGAAACAGGAGGATCACAGGTTCGCAGTCAGACTCAGCACCTTAGCAAGACCCTGTTTCAAAATAACATAACTAAATAAATAGAAAGGCCTGGGGGGTGGAGCTTGGAGCTAGAATTCCCCTGGGTTCAATCCCCATGACCAAAACAAACAGACAAAAAAAAAAACCCATAAAATATAAAACAAAACAAAGATATTTTCACAATTGACACTATGGCTTGGCAATATTATAGAGACAATATGAAAACTTTTTGTTCGTTTAAGGCCTCCGGGATCAAAGACAATGTGCAGTATTTTGAATTTCTGCACCATCATCTTAGGGCTAAATAAAATCACTTTTCTCTATGGGGATTACGCCGTGAGCGAGGATTTAGAAGGATCCAGGCTTTGCAGCGCCTCGGCTTCGCCAGGCTCCCCCCTGTGTTCTGCCCTTTATTAACTCCGATTTCATTTTTGATAAGCAGGAAAAGGAAAGCAAAGCCTGAGATTTGTCAAAAGGCTAAGCTGGTATCTGGGCCTGGAGTGGTCTGACCCGTGCCATCCAATCTGGGGTCTCACTGGTTCGCTTCACCTTACTTGATATTTAGGGTGCTGTGCATTTGAAAGGAGGGGCAGTGAGTCCAGCAGACCTGTAGAGAGGCCACTATGTTGGCAGGAATCCAGAGGAACATTCAGGAACCCTTGCTGCTGGAAATCCAGCCCTGCTCCATGTTTACTTTTCCCAAATCCAGCGACATCAGCTCTGACCCAAGTCCTGTGAATGTCCCAGTACCTTTCCAAACCATGCCTCCTTTGTTCTTACGTTAAGCAATGTCCTCTTCTGTTGGTGGCGACACATGTAATCAGTACATTCGCTGAGCACTTACAAGGGTCATGCTGGGCCACGTGCCTTTATCTCTCAGTCTCTACAACATAGCACTATTATTACCAGCCTATTTTATAGACAAGAAAACTGAAGCCAAGCTGTGAGTTGAGCCCAAACAGAGCAGTTCAAATGCGCATGTGTAGAACCTCATAGCTTTCTCCCACCTCTCTTCTCTGTTGGTTTCCTTACTGCCTTTCAGATTCAAACTCTGTTCCTATTCTTTCTATTCTGAGCCTATCTTTCCTTAATAAATCCAGGCTCCCAGGTCACCACTGAAGGAGGAAAGTGGACTTGGGGCAGACTCAGAATGGAGTACCCCAATACAGAGCTTTTAATCAGGGCAGTGTGGAAAGGACTGACCATGCTAGCATATCATCGTTTGACCCACGCCCGCCCTCCCAGGTAGGCATTGCTTCACCAGTGTTAGAAATGAAGAGACCAAGACTCAGAGAGGGTCTCTTTCATCACCGGCCACAGAAACCAACTCTAGCAAACTTCAGCAGAAAAGGGAGTCTATGGCTCCCACATTCAGGGAGAACCAGGAAATGAGACAAGAGCCAGGGAAACTCCCAGCACCAGGAGCTACTTGAACATGTTTTGGGAGAAATGGCCTCCAGACCTTGTTCAAGATGCAAATGCAAGGAAAGGAGGTCGGAGTCCTGTCTTGACCAGGAAAGAGCTCTAACTTATAGCCCACCAAGATAGACCACAGAGGGACAAGATCCCAAGAGGAATCACGTGGTGTTAGAGAGAAGGCTTCAAAACACCATCTGAACCCTCCATATTCCAACATGGCAGGATTTGAACCCAGCCCCTGCCAGCAAAACCAGAACGCTTTTTTTTTCTTTTTTTTTTTTTTTTTGCGGTACCGGGGATTGAACGCAGGGGTGTTCTACCTCCACGCTACACCTCCGGCCCTATTTTTTATACTTTATTTTGAAACCAGGTCTCATGAAGTTGTGAAGGGCCTCACTAAGGAGAGAGAGAGAGAGAGAAAGCACTGAGGCTGGCTGCGAACCCAGATTTTCCAGTCTCCGTCTCCCAAAGTACTGGGATTACAAGCGTGCGCCACCACGCCCGGCACCAGAACGCTTTCTTGGTGTTGTGGAGAGGGCAGGAGGAGGGGGGTTAGCACACCCAATAAGAGCTTCCGGGGGCGCAGCATCTTTAAATAGAGCGACAGGGAACAGAGCCATGCTGGGCATAGAACAGGAGCTTCATAACTTCTTGTGTGAATAAATCAAAAAAGATGTAGATGAGAGTCAGGGAAGCTGCGATTCTGACTCCCCTTCTCCCTGCCTCCCTTCCTTGGGGGAACGAGCACCTCTTTGTCATCCTCAAAGCTTATCTGTCTGAACCAGGCATTGCTTAAGGGCCTGAGAATGAAAAACCCAGCTTTTCTTTCCTTTCTGAAACCCAGACATTGCCAGCATGTCCCCCGGGGTCCTGGACAGTCACAGTGCATCTGATCAACGTGGGTCTGGGTAGACGTACACAGAGGAATTTTCCTTGCGGGGGGATAGAAGGTAAACCACGGTGCCCCGGATGATTCTTTGCAGTGTCATGAACATGACATCCCTTCTCTCTCTCATTCAGAATCTAGGACCCAATGAAAGAAGCCAAGAGAAAGGAGTGTGCTGTTTTGGTGAAAGAGGAAAGACGGACGGGCCACATAATTGGGGGTTAGAAGGAAGAGGCCCTTATCAAGGTAGGAGATTTGTATGTCTGAATTTCCTCGGCTCTGAAGATGTTGGAGGGAACTTTTCATTTTTAAAGCATGACTTGGGTTTAATGTAAAAACAGAAACACTGGAGAAGCCGTAGCTTTTCTGTGAACCTCATTGATCCTGTGACCAGTGGCATTCGTAGGGACATACATCACTGGCGTTGGAGCAATTGGGTGTTCATTTAGGTTCAAAATGAGACCTCAGCCCTGAGATGAAGAGGCTGGGCCAACTGCTAAGTTCATTTCTGTCATTTGCAAGGTCAAGCTCCGAGGAGGAGAACTCAACCCAGTTCATCACTGAAAGAATAGGAAGCTGCTACAATAAATAAAGATGAGGGAGAGCCCAGGATTTGCCAGCCCCTGGCTGGAAAGCTGAATGTTTCCCTGGATGAGAATGGAATTTTTTAGAGGATCAACCATATTCTTGTAAGAAACTCAAAACAAAACTCATATGAAATATTCTATTTTATGACTATGATTTTAGGGTTTAATATATTTTGTTTTGTGTCCCTAGGACAGAGCTTTAGAGGAACAATCTAACCATCCTCCATCTTATGAATTAAAAAGTGGATCATAACTCCTCACAAAAGGGAGGAGAGGCGATATCTCTCAGTAATCTTGAATTTGGGTTTCCTTGCATTTCAGAGACATCACAAGTTCTACAGTTTTCTGTAAATAATAAAAACTGGAGCTGGGTGTGATGGTGGTGGTGCATGCATGTAATTCCTATACTTGGGAGCCTGAGACAGGAGGGTCGCAGGTTGGAGGACAGCCCTGGCAACTTAGCAAGACCCTCAGGAACTTAGTTGCTGTTTGAAAATAAAATAATAAAATAGGGCTGGGGATGTAGCTTGGAGGCAAAATATCCCTGAATTCAATAAGAAAGAGGGGGGAGGGAGGGAGAAAGAAAAGGAGGGAGGGAGGGAGGGAGGGAAAGGAGGGAGGGAGGGAAGGGAGGGAGGGAGGGAAGGAAGGAAGGAAGGAAAGGAGGGAGGGAGGCAGGGAGGGAGGGAGGGAAGGAAGGAAGGAAGGAAGGAAGGAAGGAAGGAAGGAAGGAAAGGAGGGAGGGAGGGAGGGAAAGAGGAGGAGGGAGGGAGGGAGGGAAGGAAAGAAAGAAAGGAGGGAAGGAGGAAGGAAGCTGTAGATAGGAAGGATCTATAACTTGAAGTACCCCAAAACCATTACTATTTTTCAGTAATGCACTCTAAACCAGGATCGGAGCACAGGGTGTGGATGTCTGATGTGCCACCTGTTATAACGATTTAGCTCCATGATGAAGATCCAGTTAGACAGTGACTGGAGAATTTCTGCATCCCATAGTTCACGAGATGCTCAACTTCTTATTCCTTCTTACTATATGGGAGAAACACACAATGTCTCAGCTCAAAGTAATTCAAGGCACAAAGTTTGGCCAAAACACCCTCTCTCTTGAGCTTGCTATCAATACTTATTTCCTTGGAAGTTTGAAATGTCAGGCAGGAATGTCAAAGAGAATAGTTTTCACATAAAGGAATCCTAAACTGAGTTCTTACTTTCTGCTTTCTATTTTATAAGTAACTCTAGGAGCTTTGGCCATAATAACACCTTAGCCAATTCTCATTGAAATAAGGAAAACAAAGTAAGTTTTGAACAACAATTTTAAAAAAATCCACTATTTGAAGACCATCTTCCCTAATGTAACAGTTGCGTATTTACTCATTGTGCTGGTTAATATGAAAAGAATTTAGCTAGACAAGATGCAGTCAACTGTTTATTCAATAGACCTTCAGAGAGCAGGCTAGATGAACCAGGCTATATTTTACCAGACACTGAGGACATGGTAATGAACGAGACATCTTTGCCTTCATGGGATTAACTCAATACAGGAAGACACATGATGTTACCAACCAACTAGTACCATCTGTCATATTCTGCAAAGAGCAATGAAGGAAACAAAATGGATGAATACTATAAAACACATATTCTTTGACACACATACACTGTGACGATGGAAATGTTGGTTGTACTGTGTATGTTTTAAAGCTGGCTTGTTGTTAGGTATTTTCTTTCTTGTCATTTTAGGCATTTGTTTTGCCTTCCTGAGTTGAATAAACAACAACAATGACTCCTGTCTTCTGGAATGGGCTGTGTGACTCTAGGGTCATCTCCAAATACTTTAGTACTCTAATTCTGCAGCTTACGTCTAGGTCAGCAAAGATGAAAGTTTTACAGTCGGTGATTCAATCATGCGGAAGCTAGACTGCAAGCTTTGCTTTTACAAATAATAAAACTAACCAGTGTGGTGGCGCACGCCTATAATCTCAGGACCTTGGAGGTTGAGACAGGAGGATTATAGGTTCGAGTCCAGCCTTAGAAACTTATCAAAACCCTCAGCAACTTAGAGAGACCTTATTTCAAAATAAAAAATGAAAAGGGTTGGGGGTGTAGCTTGGAGCTGGAATGTCCCTGGGTTCAATCTCCAGTACCAAAATGATGATGATGATGATGATGATGATGATGATAAGAAGAAGAAGATATAAAAACATAATACAACTAAAAACATCCATTTTGACTAGATTACCTAGGAAAATATAAATATATATTTTAATAATTCTAATATGTTTGGTTATAGAAAAAGGAGGATTAAGGAGGGTCAGAGTTCAAATGATGTTATGTCCATATCTGAAAGCATCACTACCAATCTCACTAACATGTACGGGGAGGGAGCAGGGCCGGGTGGGGTGTGGAGGGAAGTACACCAGGTGATGTGTGCATGCATATCTGTATCACTTTGAACTGTGATTACAGTTATAATGTACCAATAAAAGTATAACAACTTAACTTTGGTTCATTCTTATTAATGGGAACAAGGAAGCTCTTGGAAAGGAACATTCATTCATATTTCAGAAAAGTAAATTCAACCCGAGACTCAGTTACTATCAACTCTTTGACCAGAGCTAAGAAGGAAGAAGGAAGGAAGGAAGGAGGGAGAGAGGGAAGGAAGGAAGGAAGGAAGGAAGGAAGGAAGGAAG
>PVJS01019341.1:0-33821 GCA_004027185.1 Glis glis | reverse complement strand
AAAAAAAAAAAAAAAAGCAAGAAAAGGTATTGTCTTTTAAAAAAGAAAGAAAGAAAGGCATAGTGTACCTTAACCTAAAATTACTATGGAATGTCAAAATCATCAAATATCAATAAATACATTTGGGAAAAATGACAATATCCAAATTCCAGAGATTAAGAGACAATCTATTTAAAGAGGTGATACTTTCACTCTTTAAGTAAAAATCTCAGCAAGCATTCCAGTATATCTATTATCTTCCCCATTCTTTGTGATTTCTGCAGTATAGGTATCCCTGAATACTATGATATCTGCTGAGAAATAGAAGTAACTGAGGCAGAAACCTGTGGTCACAAATAAAATCAGGTTAGGTATACAGCATCCTCTTTGAGGAATGCTGTTACCAATCCAACTCAAGTTAATGCATAAAGTCCTCAAATTAACTTGCAAAAAAGCACATTCATAGTCAGGCATGGTGGCACATGCCTGTTAATCCCAGTACTTAGGAGGCTGAGACGGGAGGATCACAGGTTAGAGACCAGCCTCAGCCCCAGTACCCCCCCAAAAAAGGCAGCAACACACTCATGTTTCACATGAGTATTATGAGTATCATATTGAATCCAGGGGTATTCTACCTCCAAACTACATCCCCCAGACCTTTTTATTTTTTATTTTGAAACAGAGTCTCGCTAAGTTGCTGACGGTCTAGCTAGGTTGCTGAGGCTGGCCTTGAATCTGTGATCTGCCTGTCTCAGCCTCTCATGTGCTGGTATTACATGCATATACCACCACACCTGGCTTTATGTGTTTATTTTTGATGAATACTTTAAATATTTTTCTTTTTTCCTATGTTTAGATTTGTTCTGATTAAGTGAAATGTAATTTTATATTTGTTAACTTTAGTAATAAAACCTTTTACAGTTATATTTGGCATGCCAGCCTGGCCCCATTTTGCTTTTCTTTTTTTTTTTTTTTAATTTTTTTTTTTTTGCGGTACCGGGGATTGAACGCAGGGGTGTTCTACCTCCGCGCTACACCCCCGGCCCTATTTTTTTATGCTTTATTTTTGAAACCGGGTCTCGCAAAGTTGCAGAGGGCCTCACTAGGTAGAGAGAGAGGGAGAGAGAGAGAGAGAGAGAGAGAGGGAGAAAGGAGAGAGAGGGAGAGGGAGAGAGAGAGAGAGGGAGAAAGGAGAGAGAGGGAGAGGGAGAGAGAGAGAGAGAGAGAGAGAGAGAGAGATATCGCGCATGTGCGCATGAGTGCTGAGGCTGGCCGCGAACCTGGATCCTCCGGTCTCCGCCTCCCAAAGTACTGGGATTACAAGCGTGTGCCACCACGCCTGGCTCCCATTTTGCTTTTCTGATAATTGATTTTTATTGCATTTTATAAAAATCATGGCCTGTGACAGATTAGAAAATTTAAACTCAATACTCATAACCTGAGAAATAATATAGACAAACAAATAATATTCTGTTATAAAGGTTAGCACAGGAATAAATATATCCTAATATACTATTCTTCAGATATCTCTTTAAATTTTCTTTTTATTATGAAAGTTTCAAACATACATGAAAGTAGAGAAAAGAGTACAATGAATCCCCCAGACTCTGAAGCTATCAACATTTTGCCATACTTTCTTCATTTCTTTTTTATTCATTCTTTTTTATTTGCTATGGTAATATAAAATGGATCCTGACATCATTGTTTTACCCTAAGTACTTTATATCTCCAAAAAGAAAAAAAAAGACATTTTTCTTACTTCGCTACAATGTTATCATGCTTCAAAAAATTAACAATTCCTTAGTATTATTTAAATGTCCCAGTTGGTTTATTTGAATCAGGGTCCAAATAAGATGGATATTGAATATTTTGTATTAGCTTATCTTGTCTTTGGAGTCCTTTTACTCTGAAAACAATTCCCCTACTCCCTTCTTTTCCCTGTGCCTGTGACTTGAAAATACTGGACTGGTTGTCCTACATTCTGGATTTGTCCTTTGCGTCTCACAATACTGTTTCACTTATTCTTCAATTTTCCATATTTCCTATATATTAGAACTCAATTATAAGTGATTGAATAGATTTAGTTTTAATTTTGGGGGGGAAGGTGGCAAGAATATGTCCTAGGAGCATCTACTAGGAGGAATGGAACATCTGGTTTTCCTACTTTGGAGAGTGCTACAATAGATTAGTGAGCTCTGGTAGTGAGAACCTGATCCTTCAATTAAAGATTGCCATCAATTTTTCTCTTTTCTTTTTTTTTTTTTGGGGTACTGGGGATTGAACCCAGAGGCATTCTACCTTTGAGCTACACCCCAGCCCAATTTTATTTCTCATTTGGAAACAGGGTCTTGCTAGGTTGATAAGAGTCTCACTATTTGTTGAGGCTGTCCTCGAACCTGTGATCCTCCTGTCTCAGCCTCCCAAGTACTGGAATTACAAGTGTGGGCCACCACGCCTGGCTCAATTTTTCTCTTAATATCATGGTTCTCAAACTCTAGTATACGTTGGACCCTTAGACTACTGAGACCTATCCTCAGGGTTTCTGCTATAGCAGGTGTTGGAAAGGACCTGAGAATTCTTGTATTTTTCTTTTTTAGAAATATGCAGGTGGATGATGCTTAAGATGCTGTGACACAGGGGAGACACGTTGAGAATCACAGCACTAACAGTTTCAAGTATTCACTGGGGGTCATTACATGAATTCATGATTTTATTAGGGATTACAAAGTGTGATTTTCTAATATTTTGATTCCTGCCACAATTATTACATGAAATTCTTTTGTAGGGGAATTCTTCTATACAGAAGAATTTTCTCTTGTCAATTAGGATAATTTAGTTATTGTGAAATACAACCTGAGTGAGTTAGGAAGGATGAAAGCTAAATTCTTTTCCAATAAGCACCAACTTAACATGTCTTTGCAGTTCTTTCTATCTTGAGATTATACTGTCCTGGAATATAGAGTTAAAATACTATGTTTAAAAATTACTTGAAAGAGCTATATATATGGGGTGTGTTGCTAACACGATAGAAAGACAGGTGTGTTTGTTTTCAAATATTATTTCAAATATTCAAATATATTTCAAATATTTGTTCTTTCTGTAACTTAATTTTTTGAATATGCAAAACACCTGATAAATAACAAGATATGGTCAGAGCAGTTTTTTTTTTTTTTTTTTTGCGGTACCGGGGATTGAACCCAGGGGCGTTCTACCTCTGCGTTACACCCCCGGCCCTATTTTTTTTATACTTTATTTTGAAACCGGGTCTCACGAAGTTGAGAAGGGCCTCACTAAGTAGAGACGGAGAGAGAGACAGGGGGAGAGAGAGAAAGAGAGAGAGAGAGAGAGAGACAGACAGGGAAAGAGAAAGAGAGAGAGAGAGAGAGAGAGAGAGAGCGCGAGCGAGAGAGCGCACACGCGCGTGCACGAGCTGAGGTTGGCCGCAAACCCGGATCCTCTGGTCTCCGCCTCCCAAAGTACTGGGATTACAAGCGTGTGCCACCACGTCCGGCTTGCCTAGCTAACTTTTTAAAACTAGTTTTTGAGCTGGGTGTGGTGGCACATGCTTGCAATGCCAGTACTTGGGAGGCTGAGCCAGGAGGATGGCAGGTTTGAAGACAACCTCAGCAAGTAGTGAGACTCTCAGCAACCAAGAGAGACCCTGCTTCAAAAACAACAACAACAAAATAAATAAATATAAAGGGCTGGGGGTGTAGCTCGGTGGTAGAATGCCCCTGGGTTTAATCACCAGCAACACACACACACACACACACACACACACACACACACACACACACACACAAATTAGGTTCTGGTTTACCCTTCCTGTGTTTCATTTTATATGAGAAAATACATTGATAATTGTACTTCCTCCATTTCTTACATAAAAAACATTTATTCTCTCTTAAAATTTCAGAGAACACAAAAATCTTCCACATTCCTTTGCAACACTGCAGATATTTTTGATATTTAATAGACTGGTACTAAACACAAAAGTTCAAGGAGTCAGAGTACCTGGGTTCCAATTCTTTCACACTTGCTAACTATGACACCTTGAGCAAATTACTTAACCTTCTGAATCCTTCATTTGCTAATCCAAAAATGGGAGTAAAAATGGATTTCATCACACAAGGTTATGTGATGATTAACTTAAAAAAAACGCAGCTAAAAAAGAAAATCTTGGCACAGTGCCTGAGGCATAAAAGTGTTAAAAAATGTTAGGTATTGCTTTAATTACTGTTGTTGCTATTATATTATCAGGGATTGAGTCAGGCTACCTTCCTTTTCTAACTTCCTTTTCTACCCTTTAGCCGCATTTGTTAGGTTTCTATGTTTCACACTCCACTGAAATTGCTTTAAAATCACTGATAACTCCCCTAGGCTAAAGCCATTACCCTTCTCAGTTCTGATTTTTTATGACCTTCAATTACATTTAACATTTAATTGGTCTCCAAAATAAACACCTCTCCCTCTTGATTTTGTATGTACCTGGTCTTCTCCACTCTTTCACTAATTGGTTCTTATTTCCCTTCTAACTACATGAAACTACCACAATCTAGTCTGGGCCTTTGCCTTTCTTTTTCTATATCTCTTTCCTCACAGAACTAATCTAAACTGTCATCTTCATGTGGATAACCTTTGATCTTCTTTATTCTTGGACGATGTTAGTTCTTTTTCATAATCTTGTCATTTAGTTCCTATCTGAGGGATGCCTCTTAGTCACCCCAGTGGAGAGATGCCTTAACATTTTGGCCTGGGGCCTTCTGTTCACAGGTCTTATTAAGAATCTAATAAAAATTACTCATACATAAAATTTTGCATGCAATTTCAAAGGGGGTTTATAAAATCTTAAGTTTAATACTAACTAAAAGAAACTCTGGGAAATTTTGTTCATTACTTAGAATTTTAATAAAAATATTCTCTAGATTTGCCAAGTATGCCGGTCCTTTCAATATTTACTTAAAAGTAAATATTTACTTAATTATAAATTAATTGTATAGCTATAGAAATTTTATTTCTGCCGCAGCAATGCTATCAAGACAGCTCTTTAAAACAAAACAAAACAAAATAAAACAAAAAAACTACATTACTACCTTCCAGATCACTATTACTATTATCTTAAAATCATTCAAACTCAAAAATTCAAGAGTTATTTCATACCAAATTAAATATTGCTGAAGCCACCAAAGTAGGTTTCAAGTTATACAAACTTAAGTTTTATATGTAATATAATTAATCAATATTTTCATCCTATTTTTATAGATAAGTCTAAATTTCATAGCATAGTGCTAGACATGATAAATACTCACTAATTGTTATCTACCATTATCATCATCACTACTTAATGGCATCTCTTCTCTTCCCCTAGGGATAGAGGCTATTTCCCAAGCATCTTATTAAAGAAGTGGGAAAGTCAAGCCAGTGGAGTTCCCTTAAGTTTCAGGGATGTCAAAATTTTTGCACGAGCAGGGCGTGGTGGCACATGTCTGTATTCCAAATACTCAAAAGGCTGAGAGAGAGGATCGCAAGTTTAAGGCGAGCCTCAGCAACTTAGACTTTCAGCAACTTACACTTGTCTCAAAATAAAAAATAAAATAGGGCTAGGGGTGTGGTTTAGAGGTAGAATGCCCCTGGGTTCAGCCTTTGGTACCAAAAAAAAATGAAAAAAATCTCTTTACAACTACTACTAATAAGTCTCATGTTCTTTAGTCAGAAATTACTAGTATCCCTCAGAGTTGGAGCTGAATGGCAGTGCAAAAGACTAATAATTTTTGCAATTAAATATTTAATGTTATGTTAAAAGGATTTAATTTGTAATTTCATCAATTTGTAATTTGTAGCAAACAGATTAATGCCAATTTAACAGTCTGTTATTAAAAAGTCTTTTAAAAAACTCAGATAGTTAAATCCTGGTCAGAGGTCCCTAGTCCACAAATTTACAAAGACCTCACATTTCTAATTACTAAACTTGAAGAGAAAGAGGTTTTTGTTTGTTTGTTTGTTTGAGGAATATGACCACTAGGAGCCCACTAGTGGCTCCAACAAGACAACCAGAAGTGGCTCATTTGTGACCTTCAAATTCCCTTATCCAGATCTCTACATGTTTTTTTGAACAGTTCGGTTCTTTCCTCTAATCGGTACAAAAATGGTCTACAAAATAAAACCCCTTCTTATTGTAGATCAGAACTCTAGTCTTTGCCAATTTAGCGTGTGCTGGTTCTTTTTGTTTATTTGTTTTTGGTACTGGGGATTGAATCCAGGGGCATTCTATCTCCAGCTATATCCCCAGCTGTTTTTATTTTGAAACAGGATCTCCCTAAGTCTCCGAGGCTGGCCTTCAACCTGCGATCCTCCTGTCTCAGCCTTTCAAGTACTGGGATTACAGGTGTCTGCCACCATGCCCCACTTGTGCTGGTTTTTACCAAGCAGTCTTGGATAAAACCTAACTAAGAAAGGAAGGCCCATAAAACAAAATAAGAACCTGAAAAGATTTTTAGCATATTAATATATGTACCATCTGAGATGTGAACAGTAACAGAAGATTAATTAGGTGTCTGATCTGTATTGAATTAGGATAATCTTAGTTATCTTAATTTTATATTTTAGATTATAATTTATTATGAAATTAAATTATTTTAAACTTTCAACCTTGAGACATATTTATGAATATGAAACTACAGATTAGAAAACATTTTGCTTTATTCTGTTTGTTTTTGTAAGCACATAATCATTTCAAATTGTGTTTGACAAACATTAAGGAAATTGTTGCTTGTGGTATACTCTGGCAATTTAATTGTGCTTCAGCAATTTCCCTACATTAGACTGTTCGCATCTGTTAGTCTCTGAATCAGTTCTTCAAGCTATGTGGAACTACTGAAACAAATCATGGTTTTCTGAGAAATAAAATGAGTTTTTAGTTACACAGTTTAAGGGTTTTTGTTTGGTTTTGCTAGTGGGGATTGAATACAGGGTGTTATACCTCTGAGCTATACCCCCAGCCCTTTTTACCTTAAAATAGGGTGTCACTAAGTTGCTGAGGGTCTCGCTAAATTGCTGAGGCTAGCCTGGAACCTGCGATCTTCCTGTCTCAACCTCCCAAGTACTGGGATTACAGGTGTGCGCCACAGCTCCTGGCTTAGTGTAAAGTTTTAAAGGTTATTTACAAGTGACTTCCATGAGTGCTCAGTAACAATTAAAAGAAAATATAGTCAAACTTTTCTAAAATTATATATAACCCTCTCATAGAAGCCAATAGGTTGCAATATAGTATATAATGATAGTAACAGATATAAAACAAAAAGATGAATTCTAACTTAATGACAAGGAACCCTTGAAGGGGGTTTTACTTCCACATCTACCCTGTTGGCCTCTGCCTATACACAGCAATTTCTTTATTTTGTTGTGTGAAAATATGCTGTCCTTAGTGTCTAACAAGACTCTAATAGTTACCATACAAAATATGCATTACGGTTAACTAAAATTTCCGATTTTGAAATATTTAACAGGGCAAATCAAGGCTTATAAAGATACACATGTACAAAAAACATGATTTTTGGCCCAATTTCCATATACGTGGTATAAATCTTCTAAAAAACCCCAATCACCTAGGTTATGAATTACAAGAAAATCAATTACATAGTGATGATTACAGTAGCACAGGACTACTCAGTTTGGGTCAATCTCAAAGTACAATGCTTTCTCCCTCATGGAATCCAATTAAGGAAGAAAGTTAAACTACTACGAGTTTAAAGAGTAAGGTCACCATCCATGTACTCATCTGTTCAGCAAATATTTGAATGATTTTGTGTCAAAGTGCTTGGCACTTTGCCCTCATGATACTCCATTTCAGTAGAAAGACAATAAATAAGTAGACAAAATGATAAAAACAGAGTATAATAAAAGCCAGGGAAACTGTGTGATCCACTGGAAACTACCCGGGAAAGGCTACTCTAGACTGGTACAAGTTCAGCTTGGGAGAAAAGCACTCTAGGATAAGATGCAGCCTGTTCATGAACCAAATGGAGACGGACACAGCTAAAGGACCAAGAGCAAGGAAGGGGGAGGGGCAGAGGGGGAAACAAATCTGAAGAAGTCGTCAAACCAAGCAAGAATTTAGAGACCTAGGGAGGAATTCTGTATTTTAAAACACTGGGAAACCATTTAAGGATTTTAAGTACATGAGAAAACGTTTGTAGTTTGCATTTTAAAAAACTTAAAAGACTTAAAATAATCTGAAACTGAATTCCTTGTTATAAGCTGTATAGTTCCAAAAATTAAATAAAAAAAATTGTAAGCACCTCTATGGGAATAGTTGTGACAGATGATGTGGAAGCCACAAGGAAATATAATTCAGTCCCTAATGCAAACAAATTTACAACTCATATGAGGAAAGAAGGCTAAGTAGTAAAAACTTTTATCAGCACTTCAAGCCAATCAGAGAGATGCAATGAAATACTACTGGCTTCCAGACAAGAGGAGACACTGTGTAAAACAACATAAACTCTCTCAGTGTAATCCCAGAACAATAGCTGAGTTTTCTTACTGATTTTATATAGTCATGTCTCATCAATGATTTTTTAAAAATAATGTCAACTGAATAGCCGGGAAAGTGCCCAGATTCATATTCAATACTACCAGATGATGATGATGTCATCTTGATGGTATTAAATGTTCCAGACAATTCCTCAAATAGATATTTTCATCCCACCTATTTTTGTCATCTCTACAGGCCTCAAAGTCTGCTGTGAATTATTTCTGAATAAAAAATTTGACTGGACTGATTGAGTCATTCTAGACTGAACTACTGATGTGTGTGTGATTTACTCAATTTATGGTAGTGTTATAATAATATTTATAAATGCAATCTGGTCACACTTCTAACACGTTCTTTACACAGATAAATACATCCAGATAGCTATTTTGATATGTAATTATTTCTTAAGAAGGAAAGAAATGTAGTCTAAACACTATGGTTTACCAAATTATGCCACTTTAAAGAATTAGGATTCAAATGTCGAGCTTGGAGAAAATGTCGAACTTAGAGAATAAGATACTGATGAAGGAAATATATTTGTTAACTTTAACATTTTGGTTTCTGTATAGACATGCTCTAAAGATAATCTACATTTTTAGCAAACACTTGAGATCTAAGGCATTGTCATTAATCGCTTATAAATCCAAGGGCAATATATATCTGTTTTATTTTCTCATTGAATTCTTCAAGTAAATTGGAAGAATGAAGCCATGTTGGGTTGGTTCATTGAGAAACGGACACTGGGTACCCAAGAGTATGGATTAAGCTGTGCTGAGCAGGGAAATTTTTCAATGGCACTCTTATAATAAAGTTAGCTAAGCAGTAAGTCAAGGTTTTTGGGCAAACAACTTCATGAGAAGTCAAATTCCTCAGTTACTTAACTAGCTTTACTAGCATGTATGCTTACTGGGGTACCACACGGTATGTAACCATGACAATGTGAAGTCACTTCTCAAGGAGAAACATGACAGTGAAAGGGAAGGGCTAGCTGGAAAATCTAGGCCTCTAACCATATGCTCAGCCATTTAGAAACTAAAGAGGACAGTTAATTCAGTAACAAACATATTACGGGTTTGGAATATTTTTGTGATGGATTCCTGTTCCCATTTCTCTACTTCCTCCCCACAACAGAACTATTTATCCATGCCCATTTGTCACGTGACTTTGCAGCATCTCCCTGTAGGGCAGGTAGTGTGCCTCGGTTCCCCTCTGGTCTTGATCATGGGGAATGTGTGTGGCTTGCTTTCATCTCTGGTGTTTCCACCTCTCCCATGAGAAGAGTGTGCCAGAACAAGAGATGTAGTACTGATCTGAACCCAATCCATAAAGCCTGAAATGGAACCAGCCCAGGTGACTCACAGACAAGAAACATCTATTGATGTAAATCATTGAATTTATGATGTTATGTAACATTATCACAGTAGAAAAAGAATGTGTATAATTTCCAGTATTGGAAAAAAAGTAGTTTGCTTAGCTACAAAACTCACTACAGTAGTATAATGAAATCTTTTAAACATTTTGCCATACAATTTATAACTGTAATATTTTGTGTTCCTTAACTATTACATATACATTTGTATTATATTTACACATCTGAATGACATCAGAGATATCAAGACCAACCGGCCTTGAAGAACATTTAGTTGGAAACTGTTCAAGTAGACTGTGTTAATTGCCGGCTCTGCTATATAAGATGGTATAGAAAAGCCTCATCTGAAACTTCCTCTCGGGAAGAGGTCACTGGAGCACTTTTTTGAAGCCAATTTACTCAGTGCCTCCTGTTTATTTCCAGGTTCAGTGCTAGGAAAGGGGCACAACTGATTAGGCAGGTTCTGAAGGGTGAATTATGATTCAATTTTGCAAGTAAAGGAAGATAAAAGACATAGAGGGGTTACTTATGGCTAATTCCTAAGTCAAGGTAGTAATTATAAAATCTCCAGAACAACATTAACTAATGTTAAAAACACCGGATTCTGTTCTCAGCTCTTGAGCAAATCATTTAATCGTTGTAGGCCTGTTTCTAAATATATGTAATTACTATAACCTCTAAGGTTGCCTTTTAATTCAATATTAATACTTCAAAGAATATCAGGTTTGATAAAAATGTGACTTCAAATTTTCTCTTGGTTTGTTTTATCTCATCTCTTCTCCTGTAATTTCTAGTACAAAAACTCCCTAAGGCACTTATTTTAGGACTGGAGAGAAGTTTAGATACATATAGTGATGGCGGCTTTGAAACTGCTTTTCATGCAGCAGTGAGCCTGAAAAGCCAGAATCCAGCCAGGCGTGGTGGCGCATGCTTGTAATCCAGGTACTTGGGAGGCTGAGACTGGAGGATCCGGGTTTGCGGCCAGCCTCAGCTACTTAGTGAGGCCCTCCGCAACTTAGTGAGACCCTGTTTCAAAAAAAAGAATAAAAAATAGGGCTGGGGGTGTAGCCCAGAGGTAGAATGCCCCTGGGTTCAATCTCCGATACTGCCAAAAAAAAAAAAAAAGACAGAATCCTGGGTAGAAAATGACTGACAGCTAGAAGTCAGAAGATAATGAATCAAAGTGAAGAGGTCCATGGAAAAGACAAAAGGTAAATGGTTCCAGTTCAGGCAGTACTTAGAATCTAACACGAGCAGGAAAGCCTGTGTCTCCACCTAAGGTAGTTTCAGAAACCAAGATCCAACATTTCCTGAGGCTACTAGTAGTGTGCCAAAACAAGAGTGCACAGGACAGAAATGCAATTCAATGGAAGAAGGATATGAGACCCCGGGACCCTGTAGCTCTTCAACAAATGTCTCTTCTTAACGGCAGAAAGAAAAACTGACAATGCTTATGAAATCTGCTGGCCCTGACAACTTAGTGATTATAACCCTGAATAACAGGGCAACAGGTATAGTCTTGAGCAAGGTTTTCTTTTGAGGCCTTTAAAAGATTAATGCTCAGCGAAAGGACATGACTTCATAGAGTTGGGTTTGCAGATTCGACTTGTACAATGAATGATATCTTCAGGTGGTTTAGTCTTGCGCCACATCGTGGTTAACCAAGAAAGAGATTAGCATGGGTTTCTAATCATTACTTGTAGGAAAACCAAATACAACGCTATTCTGTACTGCTGACACATAGTTTAAAAAAAAAGCGCCTTAACACACAGTTTGGTATCTTTTTTTTTTTTTTTTGCGGTATCGGGGATTGAACCCAGGGGCATTCTACCTCCGCGCTACACCCCCGGCCCTATTTTTTTTTTATACTTTGAAACTGGGTCTCATGAAGTTGCAGAGGGCCTCACTAAGTAGCTGAGGCTGGCCGCGAACCTGGATCCTCCGGTCTCTGCCTCCCAAGTACTGGGATTACAAGCGTGCACCACCACGCCCGGCCAGTTTGGTATCTTTTAACAGAGTATGGCTGAGCTTTGTAAAGCCAGAGTTTAAACTAATAGTGGTGGGATCAACAGAATTTAGTATGTGTCTCACTCTGTTCTAAGCTCAAAGCTCCAGACTCATCAAAGTTGGAACATGGCTCTAGGACTTGAAAGACATTAAAAATCCTTGTATTCTCTCAAAAGTATGCTTCTATAGCTTTGAGAATAAGAGTTTTCTGACCACCTTGCTGTTGTTTAGTCAGTAGTTGCTCCTTAGTCTCTGACCTATCTTTGTAATCAATCTTTTCCATCCTCTTTTTCCTTTCTTTTCTAACAGAAGGAAAAAAAATTAATTGTAAATCTGTTTTGCTTTCCAGGAATCTGTCATCTAATTATCATTTAACTAATTAAAACAAGAATGTAAGTAAAACATAAAATTATAAGTCTTTAATAATTTTGACTGTGGTTTAATAAACATCTTAGGCATTAGCATCTCATAGTTAAATAAAGAATATTTTAATAGAGTTAAACATATCTCGTAGCAGTAGGGTCTTTTAGAACTGTACAAATCCAAGAGGAGCTAAACAAAGCTAAAGCCTTGGGAACTTCTAAACTTGCTCTCTTTGAAACTTAAAGTCCATCATTCACTATATTACCAACAGTTCAAATAGAATACCTTATGTACTATTCAAATATTTGTTGACCATTAAGCTTTTATATAAATAAGGATGTCAATTAACCAAACAATTTGGAAAAAGCCAATGAGGTCTATAAATGTGTTTGGATTTGATCCTTTGAAATCTACAGAATTAAGAATCAGTGGCATACCTAGCATGTGTGAGGCCCTGGGTTCAGTTCCCAGCATCAAACAAAAAAAACCCACACCAAAAAGAACCAGTGATAGCATGCAGTGAGTTTCTAGCTTTATATTTCCTAAAGAAAATGTGATCATGCAGATGTATGACAAAGATTAAATTCATAATACTTTAAACTACATAATTAGGTTGCAGTTTGTGCCACGAATGGAATAAAGTTTTATCAAATGTGAGTATCCTCATAACATACAGATAAAAGGCAGAAAAGATACTTTAGGATTTAAGAATGTGGGGTAGAGTTTGGTTATGCAGTCTATGGTCAGTGGAAAGGGACAGACAAGATCAGAGAGGATGGTCGGGGTTAAGGAAACAACGCATTCAAAAGGCAGACCAAAGTCAGGGTCTAAAGATCATGAAGTCTAAATACCTGGAAAATTACCACAGCCAAAGCAGAGCTGAGGATTAACAGCTTAATTGCTTGTTTACCCAGAGGCTTTCCAATTCAGTATTAGGACTCTATGTGTGTGTAAACATTTCTAATGTTATATGGAAATCTAAATGGGAAGAAATTTTCTTTATAGTAATTTTGATAAAGTACAATTCCATAAAGTTATATCTCTACACAGAATTATTAATAGCAACTTTTTTTCCTGAGGTCATATCTAAGATACAGGTAGATTCTCAGAGAAACAAATATACAATACAAATGTATTTCCTCTTTCTCTCTTTCAAAACAGTTTAACTCTATTCTAGTCAAAATGAGACTTGCCTGGAAACAGAGAAAAGGACCATGTATATAAGTCATAATAAAAGAATTATCTGTAATTCCTGTTCCCTTTCAAACTTTGCCTTATACGTTTCCTTCTTGATTTATCTGTCAACCATTCATCCATTAATAAAATATTGGGCATCCTCAGTCTCTAGCCTCATCTATCAACTGCCTACAGACCAATTCCACACAGGTATCTACTATGCATCTCAAACTTAACATTCCCAAAACAGAACTCTTGATCAACTCTCTGAAATCTGCACCTTCCCTCGTCTTCCTAATGCAACAAAGGGCCACTCTGATCCTGAAGTTAATCTTGAGATCCTTTTCTCTCTCCACATCCAACCATAAGCAAATCCAATCAAATGTAACTTTGACCTATGTCCAGAATCTCACCATAAATCTCCACCGAGCCACCAGTATCCCTTGCCCAAACTATTACAATAGTTTAACTAATTTTCCTACTTTTATCTTTGCCTCCCTTTCTTCCATTCTTGATACAGTAGCCACAGTGATCTTATCAGTCCTCTGCCCATTACCCTCTAATGGCTTCCCATGCCACTGGTTATCTACCTATAGAAAAATGGAGCTGAATCCTTACCTCTTACCCTGCACAAGAGTCAACTCGAGATAGATCAAAGACTTGGAAGTTAGACCAGAGACTGTGAAATTATTAGAAGAAGCCATAGGTCCAACACTCCATCATATAGGCACAGGTAGAAACTTCCTCAACAAGACCTCCAAAGCACAAGAAATTAAAACAAGAATTAATAAGTGGGATAGCATTAAACTACAAAGCTTCTGCTCATCAAAGGAAACCATCAAGAGTCTAAAGAGAAAGCCTACAGAATGGGAGAAGATCTTTGCAAGCTATCCCTCTGACAGAGGTCTAATATCTAGGATATACAAAGAACCTAAAAGACTTTACACTAAAAAAATAAACCGATCAAGAAGTGGGCAACTGAAATGAATAGACACTTCATGAAAGAAGAGATACAAATGGCCAATAGATATATGAAAAAATGTTCAACATCATTAGCAATCAGGGAGATGCAAATCAAAACTACTCTAAGATTTCGTCTAACCTCAATTAGAATGGCAATCATTAAGAAGTCAAACAACAACAAATGTTGGCGAGGATGTGGGGAAACTGGGACTCTTTTACACTGTTGGTGGGATGGCAAACTAGTTCAACCACTATGGAGATCAGTGTGGAGATGCCTCAGAAAATTGGGAATGGATCCACCATATGATCCAGCTATACAACTACTGGGTATCATACCAAAGGGATTGACACCAGAAAACTACAGTAATATATGCATACCCATGTTCATAGCAGCACAATTCACAGTGGCCAAATTATGGAACCAACCTAGGTGTCCATCAACAGATGAATGGATTACAAAATTATGGGAAATACGGTGGAATTCTACTCAGCAATAAAGAAGAACAAAATAACAGCATTTGCAAGAAAATGGAAAGATCTGGAGAACATTATGTTAAGTGAGATTGGTTAATCACAAAAAAAGAAGGGACATATGTTTTCATCAGTGTGCACAACCTAGGGAGTAGTGAGGACACAAAAGGGACTCCAATGACAACAGAGAACCCTCAGTGGTGCAAGGGAAGGGGAAGGGCAAGAAAGAAGTGAATCTATGGAATTACTATCATAAACAATGTGTACATATGAGATTATACCAACATCATTCTCAGTACTACATGTGGGGGGGAGGGACACCAAGAGCTGTGTGCATGTATGCTAACACCAAACTGATACTCATTGTGATGTGAGACTACAATGCACCAATAAAAACATATTTAAAAAGTCATTATTATGGCCTAGCAAGCTCTTGCATGACCTGAAACATCTTTGATTTAATCAAAATAGCTTAAATCTCAAAGTTATATAATGTAACAAAGTGTGACTGGTCATAGTTCAGACCTAAGATATGTACTCAAATTTGTCAATGGGACCTAAACCACTCTTTGACACAGAATTACATTCTCGGCAATTTAGCAAGATCCTATTTCCAGATTAAAAAATAAAAAGGGCTGAGGGTGTAGCTCAGAAGTAGAATGCCCCTGGGTTCAATCCCTACCACCACCACCACACACACACAAAAAAAAATCCACATGAGGATCACATTTGGTGTTACAGGAAGGATGGGGCACAGAAAAGAAACCTGTACTGACTTCAGTCTTATCAAGGATTTAGATAACAGACATCTCTAGGGCTTGATAAATATTTGTTAAATGAATACAATTTCTAACCACTTAGTAAATATTTTCACCAGGATATCATCCCAATCTTTTATATTCAACATGTTCCGAATGGAACTCACTACTTGCTTATTTCGGTGTAGCTTTCTCATTCTTGTTAATGCTGCCATTACTCCATCCCCTCTTCCAGTTATTTTTGACATCTGGCTTCCTTCTCTTATTCCATAGTGCCTTCACTTGTAATCTCATCACTGCGAATTCAGACATCATTTCCTGCTTCTACTCAGTCTATCCAAAAACTATTGAACTTAGCCTCTTGGTGTTTTGATGTGGTATGAACGACAAATTTAAGTCTTTGTTCAAATTTAGACCGCAACATTAAATTGGGTCTATCTCATCACTTTAAATTATATTCTTTATTTTGAAACAGGGTCTCACTAAGTTGCAGAGGGCCTCACAAATAACTGAGGCTGGCTGCAAACCCAGATCCTCTGGTCTCAGTCTCGCAAGTACTGGGATTACAAGCTACAAGCGTGCACCACCATGCCTGGCCACTTTAAATTATAATAGTTTGGCCGGGCGTGGTGGCGCACACTTGTAATCCCAGTACTTTGGGAGGCGGAGACCGGAGGATCCGGGTTCACGGCCAACCTCAGCGCGCATACGCGTGCGCGCACGTGATCTCTCTCCTCTCTCCTCTCTCTCTCTCTCTCTCTCTCTCTCTCTCTCTCTCTCTACCTAGTGAGGCCCTCCGCAACTTCGTGAGACCTGGTTTCAAAAATAAAGCATAAAAAAATAGGGCCGGGGGTGTAGCACGGAGGTAGAACACCCCTGCGTTCAATCCCCAGTACCGCAAAAAAAAAAAATTATAATAGTTTTAATAGTTTTTAAGATAACAATAGCTATTAATCAATATCATTTTATAGCCTGTATATTTCTCACTAGTCATTATTATTATCAATAACTATGTCTAACTTTTCTTATCCCCCAAATCTGACTGGAATGCTAATGTAATCCTGGAGAGCCATTTGTCATCACACACCCTTTGGAAATGGAAATCATATTCACTATTTTTTTTTTTTTTTTTTGCGGTGCTGGGGATTGAACCCAGGGGCGTTCTACCTCCGTGCTACACCCCCGGCCCTATTTTTTTTATGCTTTATTTTGAAACCGGGTCTCACGAAGTTGCGGAGGGCCTCACTAGTTAGAGAGAGAGAGAGAGAGAGAGAGAGAGAGAGAGCTGAGGCTGGCCGCGAACCCGGATCCTCCGGTCTCCGCCTCCCAAAGTACTGGGATTACAAGCGTGCGCCACCATGCCAGCTTCATATTCACTTTTGACATTGCAACAGGTTAGCTATTTCAAGAATTTTACTCCAACTCTCCTGTTCTCTCAAATAATATAAAAGGATAATGACTACATCCTGGGATAGTAACATATATTAATTAATTCATTCATTCATTCGTGGTACTGGGGATTGAACCCAGGGGCATTCTACCTTTGGGCTACACCCCACCCCTATTTTATTTTTATTTTGAAACAAGATCTCACTAGGTTGCTGAGGGTCTTGCTAAATTGCTGAGGCTTGCCTGGAACCTGTGATCCTTCTGTCTTAGCCTCCCAAGTACTGAGATTACAGGCATGCGCCACCATACCCAGCTTAGGATTGTAACATAAAGTGTAAATACATCATGGCTATTTCTTGGCAATGAGTTCTATTTTCATACAGTTTTATGCCTTTTGCTATTATTAAATCCCAGGATTTTCTAGTTATGTGTTTCCTAAAATTTACATTCAAGTACCTACCCATTTTAGCCTACTATGATGTAATAAATACAGACTGTTTTTAAAATTTTTTAAACAGTTTAAGTTTTAACTGAAGCATTAGAAATGTATTAATTTGATGTAAAAACCATGAACATAGGCAGCTTGGAGGGAGAATGCCCCCAGGTTCAATCTGCAGTACCACCACCACCACCAACAAAAAAATCTCTTATTTCAGCTGGGCATGGTAGCACATAACCAGTAGGGTTCTAGTGGTATCTAGTAGGTAGAAGTCAGAGATTCTGCCAAACACCTTCTAATACACAGGATAGTCCCATCAATAAAGAATTATCTAGTCCAAAATGTCAATGGCAAACTGAGCTTAGTGTTAAACACCTGTAATCCTGGTACTTGGGAGGCCGAGACAGGAGGATCGCCAGCCTCAGCAACTTAGTGAGACCCTCAGCAACTTAGCAAGACCCTGTTTCAAAATAAAAAAGGTCTGGGGATATAGCTCAGAGGTAGAATGCCCTAGGCTGGGTTCAATCCCCTGTGCCAAATAATAAAATAAAATAAAATAAAATCTCTTAGTTTCAAATACAAGTGCTCAAAAGAAAACAATACCAGTACTCTTAGGAGAGGCCCTCAGAGAAAGCACAGTATCTCAAAGGAACCCCCACCTCCCTCTGTAACATCAGTAACACAAACATTACCACTATGATGACTTTGAGCTTACTCCACAAGCTGGTCTGAAATCTCCGGGGGACCCCCCCCAATCTTCATGCACTGAGGGGAAGTTAGAAGTGCCAGCCTTTTATGTCTTGGACATTTTGTTCCTAAGAGCCTTCAACCTGTCTATTTCATGCCAGTAGTCACAGTCACATTTTAAAGCTTCTCTGCCTGGCCGTCTGGAACTCTCCAAGGTTCTGACACTTAATGGTGGTCTAGTATCCTAGAGAGCAGCACTCGGAAAACCAAAGTCCACCGAAAACAAAACCAGAGGCTTAGTGGTCCTTGGCCTTTTCTAAATTTTGATTCTAATATCTCCCACCCACTTTGGCCTTACTGGGCTCATTCCACCCCACTCCTGGTCTACATTTCCCTCATGACACCCCTGGGACATCACCAAATCCTATTAAATTCCTACAGCATCTAGATCTATTCTTTTCTTTCTTATTTCAATGATTTTCCCATGTCCACTATTTTAGAAGCAGAATCCAACTGACTGTGGGATAGTGTGTGTATGTGTGTGTGTGTGTGTGTGTGTGTGTGTGTGTGTGTGAGAGAGAGAGAGAGAGAGAGAGAGAGAGAGAGAGAGAGGCTGAGAGAGAGAGACTGGGACACAGGGGCACTCTATTGCTGAGCTACTCCCCACCCCACCCCTAGCCCTTCTTATTTATGAAACAGGGTCTCACTAAGTTACTGTACACTGGCCTCAAATCTGCAATCCTCCTGGCTCAGTCTTCCAAGTACTGGGATTATAGGCATGGGCCACCACACCTGGTGAGAGAGTTAATTTAACCTTGATTTATCTGTTTAAATTAGAGCCACTGCAACTGAATAAATATTTCAAATGTGTCCATTCTTAAAACTGTTTCTTCCCTCTCATAAAGTTCTCCACCCCCACACCTCAACTAAGGGGAAAAGAGAAAAGATAAGGGTAATATGATGAGCAGTACTAAGAGTTCTCCTGTTCCAACATGCCCTTCAGAATTCAAGTGTTGAGCAGAGAAACGAAAGGCTGTTTACAATACCCCAACTGCTATCCCACTTCTCTACCAGGAGGTGTGTGTGTATTCGTGGTATGGGGTAGAGGCTGGGAAATGTTTCTTTTTTTTTTTTGCGGTACCGGAGATTGAACCCAGGGGCGTTCTACCTCCGTGCTACACCCCCGGCCCTATTTTTTTATACTTTATTTTGAAACAGGGTCTCACGAAGTTGTGGAGGGCCTCTCTAAGGAGAGAGAGAGAGAGAGAGAGAGAGAGAGAGAGACAGACAGGGAGAGAGGGAGAGAGGGAGAGGGAAAGGGAGAGAGAGAGCTGAGGCTGGCCGCAAACCCAGATCCTCCAGTCTCTGCCTCCCAAAGTACTGGGATTACAAGCGTGCGCCACCACGCCCGGCTTGGGATAATATTTCAAAGAACTGTCAGAATTAATCCCAAAAGAACACTTGGCTCTTATCTCCCTGTCTCCCACATTCCAGTCTGCCCAACACCACTTTATGCTGCCCCAACCTTTTCCTGTGGTGAAAATAGTCAGAAGACATGACTTCCCCCTCAAGAAACTTTGTAAGTCTTCCAAAAATAGCTTCAGAGGAAAACAAGGAAAAGGGCAAGGTTATGCAGAATGAGCTCAAACTATGCTGAGTGAAGAGGAACTTCAATTTTGTTTCTTAGGCATTTTGTACACACTGGTAGGAGGTGGAAACAAAAGCTTTTTATGGTATTTGCCAGAAGAAGCAGAGGTGTGGTCTTGGCAGAGGGTTCCCTCTGCTTCCTCCTTGTGGTGGTGGGGGGTGTTGGTGGTGGTGGTGGTGGTATAACGGTCAGAGGACAGGCTCTGGAGTTACAGTGCCTGGGTTGCCACTTGAGTGCCACCATGAACCAGCTGCCTGACTGTTGGGAAGGCTACAGTCAGGTCTGGTCTGTTGGGAAGGCTACAGTCAGGTACAGTCCTGGTCTCCTCAACTGTAAAACAGAGGCCACGACTGTATGTCCTTCAGAAGGTTCTAAGAGGATTAAACAGTTAGGGTTAAACATTTAAAATGAAACCTGATGCATAGTGTCATCAACTTCTGTCAACGTTTACTTTCTTTTTTTTTTTTTGCGGTACCGGGGATTGAACGCAGGGGCGTTCTACCTCCGCGCTACACCCCCGGCCCTATTTTTTTTATGCTTTATTTTTGAAACCAGGTCTCACGAAGCTGCAGAGGGCCTCACTAGGTAGAGAGAGAGAGAGAGAGAGAGAGCGAGCTGAGGCTGGCCGCGAACCCGGATCCTCCGGTCTCCGCCTCCCAAAGTACTGGGATTACAAGCGTGCGCCACCACGCCCGGCTCTCAACGTTTACTTTCAAACCTACCCTTACTACCTCCAGCACCGCTGCCTCCTGGGTCAAGCCACCACCTCCTGCCTGGGCTGCAGCCATGGTCCTAACCAGTCTCTCTGCCTCCACCAGCCTGTTCTCTGACAGAAGTCAGAGTGACCACCATAAAACTAGGTCACACCATTTCGCTACTCTGCTCAAAACTCTCCAGTGGCTTCTAGTCTCACTCGGTATGAAATCTCAAGTCCTTATCCTGGTCTATTAGGCCCTATATGATCGTAATGCTTCTCTCTCCCTCCTCCGGCCCCATCTCCTACCACTCCACTCACTGTGCTCCAGTCACATGGGACTCCTACCTCAAAGTCTCTGCACTGCTGTTCCCTATGCTTAGATACCCACATTGCTTCTTCCCAACTTAATTCAGGTTTCTGCTTAAATCCACTCATTAGAAAGGTCTCCCTCTCCCTGGGCGTGGTGGTGCATGCCTGTAATCCTGTACTTGGGAAGCTAAAACAGGAGGATTACAGGTTCAAGGACAGTTTCAGCAATTCAGTGAGATTCTCAGCAACCTAGTGAGACCCTGTTTAAAAACAAAAGAGAAAAGGGACTGGGGCTCAGAGATAGAATTCCCCTGGGTTCAATCTCCAGTACAAAAAAAAAAGAAAGAGAGAAAGAGAGGGGAGGGCAGGGGGACGGAGAGGGAGGGAGGGAGGGAGGACGGGGGGGGGAGGAAGGAAGGAAGGAAGGAAGGAAGGAAGGAAGGAAGGAAGGAAGGAAAAGAAAAGTCACATCTCCTTCTAGCCACTGCCTCATGGATTCTACATTTATCCTGCTTTATTTTTCTTTTTAGTACTCTTCATCACTTGCCATATTGTATATTTGTTTGTTTATTGGATTTGTCCCTCTCTTAGATGTAAATAAACTCCAAGAGGACAAAGATTTCAACTTCTTCCCCCTATACTTCCTGGATCTAGAATAGTGCTTGGCATATAGTTAAGGCTCAATAAATATTTGGTGAATTGATGAATGAATAAATATTTGCTATTATGATCCTATCTATGACATCTTTGTACCAAATTATTCTAATAGCTTCCACACAGGGTTTTATGTTCCAGTCTCTGATCTCCAGCTCACTTACTGCACCACTGCTTTCATCTTACCCCTCTGCTCAACGACACTCCTCTCTGATCTGAGCAGTTCCCCAGGATGCAATACAAGATGCTAACAGATGTGTGTGAGCAGAGACTGGGTGAATGAGAAAGCCTGGAAAACACAGGATTAAAGTCATTTATGTTATTTCCTACAAAAACTCAGTCCTTAATTTACCAATGTGCATGTAAATCTCCAGGAGAAGGATATAATATTTCTCTCTACTTGTGACTATAGACTCAAGGAAGCAGGTCAAGGGCTGGCTTTTGAGGAAAATGCTTTAGGAAATATTGGCCTATAGAAATATCTAAGACCGTTTTCAGAAGTAACCATTAGGACACTGGGTAAAACTAAAGAGAAGACAGTTGTCTTTGGTGCCCTTCCTACTTGCTTTCCTCATTCCTCTTCCACATTCTGTGGCTTCTTTTTCTTACCAATAAGATTTACTAAAAAATCAATTGGAGCTGGGGGTATAGTTCAGTGGTAGAGAGCTTGCCTACCATGAGGGAGGGTTAGATCCCCAGCATGTGTATATATATCATTCAATGGACTTTTAACGTACTTTTGACTCACACTCATGTTCTTCACTGGTGTATTTTAAATCTTTTGCTTACAAACCGTACCAAACAAAGAGAGAAAGACAGCCGGGACTCAGTATTTTTAGATTCACCTTAATAAATGGTGTGCATAAATTCAGCAAGATATAGACCCTATAAAGTGTGACTTTCTTTTTTAGAAATTAATAAACTAGCACTAGAAATTAATAAACTAGCACCGGGCATGGTGGCACACACTCCCAGTATTTGGGAGGCGGAGACCAGAGGATCCGGGTTCGCGGCCAGCCTCAGCTCTCTCTCTCTCTCTCTCTCTCTCCCTGTCTCTCTCCCTCTCTCTCTACTTGGTGAGGCCCTCCGCAACTTCGTGAGACCCGGTTTCAAAATAAAGTATAAAAAATAGGGCCGGGGGTGTAGCGTGGAGGTAGAACGCCCCTGGGTTCAATCTCCGGTACCGCAAAAAAAAAAAAAAAAAAAGAAATTAATAAACTAATCCTGAAAATCATATAAGCATGGGTTGGATATTAAATGTATTAGGTTAAAGTTTTTAGAAAATTTGTCTTTACTGTGCTATACTCTTTTTTTTTCTGGTACTGGGGATTGAACCCAGGGACATTCTATATTCAAGTATACCCCAACCCTTAAAAAGAGACTTAAAAAAAATCTTGAAACAGGGTCTCACTAAATTGCTGAGGCTGGCCTCTAACTTGTGATCCTTCTGTCTCAGCCTCCAAAGTGCCGGGATCACAGGTGTCCACCACCATGTCCAGCTTGTACTATATTCTTAAACAGTATGTTTGCTGTGAGAAAGTGACTTTCCCTAAGTGTTATTTCAAACTTTGTAAAAATGTAATGTGACTGGCTACTCAGTACTTTTATGACAAATCATAAGATGCACTATTTACTAAAATCCATTCATTACTGAAAAATCTGAGGAAGAACTGTGTCTATAAAAATTCCTAAGCTGGATACAAAAAAGGTATATATGAACCGGGCATGGTGGTGCACACCTGTAATCCCTGTACTTGGGAGGCTGAGACAGGAGGATCACAGGTTCAAAGCCAGCTCTGGCAACTTAGCGAGGCCCTCCGCAATTTAGTGAGACTCTGTTTCCAAATAATAAGTAAAATCGAACTGGGGGTATAACTTGGAGGTAGAATGCCTCTGGGTTCAAGCCCCAGTACCAAAAAAAAAAAGGGGGGATATATACTAGATACATTTAAGAGCATCTGAAAACATAGCCTTTCTGGGGAGTCCCTGCTCATAATACAAAGCGATCTTATTTCATACTATATACATATTATTTATTATTTTAGCCAGCTTCATAGTAATATAATGAATTACCTGAGATAATGAACTTATAAAAGAGAAAAGGCTTATTTTGGGTAGAAGTTCTAGTCTAAGACTGGGGAGGCTTTGGGCCTCTGATGAGGGTGGCACGCATGATGGGAGTGTATGGCAAAGGAAGCTATTCACCTAATGGTAGCTGAGAAATGAAAAGAGACAAACAGGAAGGAGCCTGGGTCTCAATATCTACTTTGAGGGCACATCTCCAGTAATCTAAGGACCTTCCTCAAGGTCCCACCTTCTAAATGTTCAGCCTCCCAATAGTACCACCATGGGGACCAAGCCTTTGACACATGGACCTTTATCTGAACCATGGCATATACTATATTCTATACCTATATATAAAGTATGTGCTATATACAGCTGGGTGTGGTAGCACACGCTTGTAATCCCGGTACTTGAGAGGCTAAGACAGGAGGATCACAGGTTCATGGCCAGCCTCAGCAACTTAGTGAGACCCTCTACATCTTAGTGAGATCCTGTTTCAAAATAAAATATAAAATCAGGCTGGAGATGTAGCTCAGAGGTAGAATGCCCCTGGGTTCCAGCCACAGTAACACACACACACACACACACACACACACACACACACACACGGATGTATATATACTACATAGGTACACAACTGACCCAAAGATAATTATAGTAAACTGACTTTCATCCTGATAGAATTACAGTTTTCTTCCAGGTAAAAGTCCCACAGTAATTTTCACCTTAAAAACGTATACACCAATGTTTAAGCTCCCTTCCACTCTCCAGGTACAAGTATTCATGTCATTTCATTCTTTCTTTCTTTGCAATGCTGGGCCTTGTGCATGCAAGCACTGTACCACTGAACCACATCCCCAGCCCCAGGTATAAGTATTCATTTACCATAGAGGAAAATAATCTCAATTTTAACTTCCAGATAGGCCTGATCTAGTTTCAGGGGAGTCCACTGTCCTTGCCAGTGAAAGGTTTAGGAATGGTGTATTCTGGTGGCTTTTCTTCCACCAATAGAGCTTATTTACCCAAACAAATCTCTAACTATAAATCCAGCCAACAAAACCTGAGGGGAAATGTGCTTATTTTCAGGGAAGACTTTAGTAAAATAAATCCCAAGCCTGGGGTTCTTGACAACACTGTTGAGTTTTCAATCAGCTAACTCTAAAGGCTGCCCTTCCTCTGGACTTCCTATCATGAGAGAGAATACATTTCCTCATGTCTCAGCTAATTTGAGTCAGGTTTTTATTACTGGTAGCTGAAAAGTTGCTGGTTCAGAAAGGATACTGTGAATTAAATTGAAAAGTGAGAGCCGGGAGTGGTGGTACATGCCTGTAATCTCAGTAATTGGGGGGCTGAGACAGAAGGATCCCAGGTTTGAGGACAGCCTCAGAAAGTAGTGAGACTCTCATCAACCTAGCAAGACCCTGTTTCAAAAAAAAAAAAAAAGACTGGGGGTGTAGCTCGGAGGTAGAATGCCCCTGGGTTTAATCCCCAGTAACAAGAAAGAAAGAGAAAGAAAAAGAAAGGAAGGAAGGAAGGAAGGAAGGGAGAGAGGGAGGGAGGGAGGGAGGGAGGGGAAGGAAGGAAGGAAGGAAGGAAGGAAGGAAGGAAGGAAGGAAGGAAGGAAGAAGTAAAGAAGTAAAGAAAGAAAAGAGAAGAAAAGTGAGTTGAATCAGATTTCCTCTCTTGGGAAAATGAGAGGCAAGAAGGGAAGCTGCCAATTAGTTGTGAGAAAGTGAAGAGTATAGAAAATCAGGGGACTTGTATGAGCTATTGTAAACAAAACAAAACACAATAGCAGATAAAGGAAGCCAGCTAGAAGAGGGAGAAAGATAGATATGTGTAACAAGAAGCAAAAAAGTCGTTAAGAACAAGATTGCTTCTTTACAAAAAGGACACCTTTCAGCTTTCTAGTTCCCATGGTATCCTAGCTAAGCCGCATTTCTTACCCTTGAATTACCATGAGACATCTCTGTAAACCTCACGCTGTATTTCCCTTCACAAGAGTCAGGTTGTGTGTGCTCTGCCTCTTAACTAGGATACATGGGGGTAAAGGGAAAGGCAAAAGTCTAATTAGAGCCGGGCGTGGTGGCGTACGTAATCCCAGTACTTGGAAGGTGGAGACAGGAGGATCTGGGTTCGTGGCCAGCCTCAGCTACTTAGTGAGGCCTCCGCAACTTCGTGAGACCCAGTTTCAATAAAGGATAAAAAATAGGGCCGGGGGTGTAGCTCGGAGGTAGAATGCCCCTGGGTTCAATCCCCGGTACCGCAAAAAAAAAAAAAAAAAAAAAAAAAGTCTAATTAGGCTAAAATTGCAAATTAAAAGTAACCAAAAATAATAGATGAGGGACTAAAGAATGTTTCTAATGATAGTAAAATTTAACTAAGACTATAAAAGTGAATTTAACAAAGACTATAAGAGTGACTATAAAGTGAAAAGATCACATAATCAAACAAACCTGCCATTAAAAGGGATCGAACAGCCAGGCGTGGTGGCACATGCTTGTAATCCTAGTGCTTGGGAGGCTGAGACAAGAGGATCGCAGGTTCACGGCCAACTTCAGCAACTTAGTGAGGCCCTCTGCAACTTAGTGAGACCTTGTTTCAAAATAAAAAATAAAATAGGGCTGGGGGTGTAGCTCAGAAAACGTTCTTTGGTTCAATCCCCAGCACCAAAAAGGGGGGGGCATCAAACCATGTAAGTGTCAAAGATGTTCCATAGATAGCAAAAAGGTATCTAGATCAAGTATTAGATTTTCAAATCCGTTCCTGATACATTTTTACCTTTCACTTATTCTTATGCTTTTGGAAAAGAATGCTGAAGCTTGACATTGTCTCTCTGCAATCTCTCTCCTATCTGGCGTCTCCTTCCTCTACCTCCTCCTCCCCAGTTGAGTTCTATCAGTATTACCCAATATTATTCTTAATTACATTTCACTTGGGTTCCTGTCAAGGTTTTTGCTATAGCTGTAGTATCTCCCAATTTCAATATAAATAAATCTTTCTAAAGCAGAACTCTGAATATGTCATTCCTCTACTTAAAACCTCTCAGTAGCTCTTCCATGCCTATGGCATTAATTAGGCGCAGGTTACTCCTCCGCCTTGTTAATATACAGACCTCCATCATATATAGCTTTAGTCTGTCTTTATGCCCTTAATCTCTCTTCATATTGCCATCTCCTACTGTCCACCTTCCCCGCCCCCACTTGCTCCACTCAACCCGAACTGCTTTGTTCTTCATATAAACCTAATAATTAGCTAATTTTGTACTTTAACTCATGCTGTTACTGTCATCTGAAACTCACCCCACACACAATTTAAGTTCTCTTCCATCTTTGTAGGAGTAATACATTTTTAGAAATAGCAGTATATTCTTATTAATAAAATCAGCACACGAATGAATCAGAGTAGAGATATGCAAAATCACTTTAAGGACTACAAAGTCTGCAATACTTCACCTAAACAGAAAGAACAAGCATCCTAAATGGGAGTTTACCAGAAAGAGCAGCAGCAATCCAAATACTATCCAAAGATATCAATCAAGCAGACCACATGCTTTCAACAGTCCTTTGAGTTTCAACTCAAATCCCACCTCATTCAAGAAGTGCTCTTTCAGCTTAGTTATTCCAAATACTTGAAAACCAAAACCACCATCTTATTTAAGTTGCAATCCACAGCACTATGAATAATAATAAGTGCTCAATAAAAAAGCATAAATTTATTAAGCTATTGGAAAACAAAAAGGACAGTGAAGTTTCCTTTTTATCTTCAGATTACAATAAGATAGATCTTTTAAAGGGCTTCTGTTCTTTTAAAATTATCCAGCCTAGCCAGTGTGGTGGCACACACCTGTAATCCCAGTACTTGGGAGACTGAAACAGGAGGATCGCAGGCTGGAGGCCGGCCTCAGCAACTTAACAAGACACTGTTCAAAATAAAAAATAAAAAGGGCTGAGGGCTGGGGGTGTAGCCAGGAGGTAGAAAGTCCCTGGGTTCAATCCCCAGTACCAAAAGTAAATAAATAAATAATCCAGCTGGAGGTATTTTATTATAGCAGCACAAAATGAGAGCATAATAATACAAATAAAATGTGTGCTGATAATACATTCAGGGGGAAATAGAAGTTTGAGAAAAGTCAGAAACTGAATGGGAATTAGGCAACTAGTTTAATAGCAGCTTAGTTTCATAGATTGATTTATTTTACTTGGAATGCCAAAAATTACTAACAGTAAATACATTATGTGTAAGTACAATGTAAAATAGAAATTCAGATCAGACACTTCAGAATCATTAACAAATGCATATCAGAAACAAATTGAATGGGTTATTTTGCATTATTAATTACTTGTTCCTATTTCTTTCCATTAACCTCAATGAATTTCTCTAAAAAGAGATTTTAAAAAATGGTGACAGCTACAATGTTACCCTCATGGAATGGTAAAAGAGGAACTGGTGAGCTACATATATGGATAATGGGTAACTAGGTTAAAGTGATATAATAACCAGGACATAAGTATCCTATCCTAACAACAATATATCCTTTTGTTAACAGTTGCCTTATTGACAACTGAACAAAATTATGTGCTTATAAATATGTTTAGGACATTAAACCTTCTTGGTAAATAAAAAAATAACTCCTTTCATAGTAAATGAATAACTAAAACCAGGGAAATGGTTAAAAGCAATATAAATATGTTCTTGATCAACTCTATCTTGGTCCACAGGCACACAATCTTAGTTCAAAATAGTAATTATCAATGTGAACAAGTCAATTCTCGCAATCTCTTAATATACATTTACAGAGTATTTACAATGTGCTGTGGGCAAAGCACTCTGCCAGGTACTGGAGATATAAAGATAATTAAGAAACACTCTTTGCTCCCAAGGAGTTCAGTCTATCAGAGAAGACACACCTATAAGCATATAATTATAAAACAGCAAGTATAGCATTGAGAGGTATGCACAGGCCATTATGAGACCACAGAGATGGGACTGCCACCTAGCCTACCTATTGTGAGCAAGGTAAGAGAGGCCTCTCAGGCACTCTTCCTTCAGTAACATTGATCACTGCTATCATTCCCATTGTCAAAAGCCTTTATATGCAGCCCCAAATGCAGCAGATTCGCCACACAGATTTTAAGCAGTAAATATAAAATAAAATAAAAATATTACTGATATCCACTGACCTATATAAAGAAGCTTAAGACTTCAGATTTTACCAGTAGATAAGATAACCAAAGGAAAAAGAAAAACATTACTTAATTCAAAAATTCAAGTAAAAAAATTGAAAATTCTCTGTCATCTACTATTTATATGTTTTTGAAAGATCCACACCAGGCATGGTGGCACATGCTTGTAATCCCAGTACTTGGGAGGCTGAGACAAGTATTGCAGGTTCATGGCCAGCCTCACCTACTTAGTGAGGCCCTCCGCAATTTAGTAAGACCCTGTTTCAAAATAAAGAATAAAAAATAGGGCTGGGGGTGTAGTTCGGAGGTAGAATGCCCTTGGGTTTAATCCCCAGTACTGCAAAAAAAAGATCAACTGATAAATTACTGCACTGTAGAATAATGCTTTATATATTTTGATTAAATTTTCTCACAAAAGAATGACTACAATGTATTTTGAAATAGGATTTTATACTCATAATTGTCTTTTAAAGTATCTACATCTCCAGTGAAAAATAAAACTAATAAAACTAGTCTACCGGGGGGGGGGTGATATTTCACTTCGTGTACGACACAATCACATTCTCCATGAAGCTTTTATACAATACTCTAAGAGTATGAAGCTGATGGGTGTACAGATTCTTAATAAGACACAACAGATGGACATGGTTAGTGAAACATGGTTAAGACTGAGAAGAGGCAGTTGATGACAAGCAGAAAAATGTACAATTCTCACTTGCATTTAGGCATAAGGAACTAATTTAAAAGCTACTTAAGATGCCTGTCTTAGAATTGTAAAACAACACTTTTAAGAAGTTACTTTATACCAACAAAGAACAACATTAAAGAATTCGTCTTTACCTCAAATAAGTCATGACTTGATTTTTATATAGATAGAACTATAAACAGGATACCAAGTGACATAATACAACCAAATTAAGAAATAAGTAAAGAAAAAGAGGCAGGTAATCAGTATCTGTTTGGGCCAAAAATCTCACAATGGCCAAATACTATTTGAATAATAATGACTCATACCTTGGAGCATTCAATATTGCAAAGATTAAAAACCTGCAGCAGCCGGGCGTGGTGGCGCACGCTTGTAATCCCAGTACTTTGGGAGGCGGAGACCGGAGGATCCAAGTTCTCGGCCAGCCTCAGCTCTCTCTCGCTCTCTCTCCCTGTCTCTCTCTCTCTCTCTCTACTTAGTGAGGCCCTCTGCAACTTCGTGAGACCCGGTTTCAAAATAAAGTATAAAAAATAGGACCGGGGGTGTAGCACAGAGGTAGAACGCCCTGGGTTCAATCCCTGGTACCGCAAAAAACAAAACAAAACAAAACAAAAACGCCCCTGCAGCATACAAGATCATGTAATGATTAGAGATTTTAACAGGTAAATGAAATGTTTAGCAGAGAAAAGGAAATCAGCTACATTAACCCTGACATCTGGTTTTTTTTTTCTGTAAAGATTCACCCAACCAGTAGAACTGGTTTTCCTTCCCCTTCAAATGCACTCATTTTATGTTGAAAATTGAAGTAACACAACAAAAATTCTTAGAGAGAATAAGATCACTGTTATATAACAAAAATTTACTAACATGTATTTACTGAAATCACATTCTAAGCAAATTTCTTTTTCTTTCTAAACTTTTATTGGTGCATTGTAATCATACATGAAGTTTAGAGTAATATAGAAACACATGCACACAGTACTTGGTGAGCTTCCCCCCCACAGCTAAACATATTTCTATTTTTGTTTTCCTCAGTCTTTGCTTCAAATTCTTCTTCTTTTTTTTTTTTTTTGGTGGTACTGGGGATGGAACCCAGGGCATTCTACCTCTGAGCTACACCCCCAGCTCTATTTTATTCTTTATTTTGAAACAGGGTCTAAGTTGTGGGGGGTCTCACTAAGTAGCTGAGGCTGGCCGCGAACCTGTGATCCTTCTGTCTCAGCTTCCCAAGTACTGGGATTATAAGTGTGCGCCACCACACCCAGCACTTCAAATTCTTTTAACAAAAAGTTTAAAGCCGGGCATGGTGGTGCACATTTATAATCCCAGTACTTGGGAGGCTGAGACCTGAGGATCTGGGTTAGTGGGCAGCCTCAGCTACTTGGTGAGTCCTCCGCAACTTAGGGTTCAATCCCCAGTACCGCAAAAAAAAGTTTTATACTTTTATTAGTGTATTGTAAATATACATCATAGTAAGATCCAAAGTGATATATTCATACATGTACACATCACTTGATGTATTTCCCTCCACGTCCCACCCGCTCCCCCTTCCTCCCTCCCCATATGTGTCACTGAGATTGGTAATGATACCTTCAGTTATGGACATAACATTAATTGAACTGTTCCCTTCCTTCAAATTATTAACAATGGATCCCATCTTAAAATTGATTTTCAAATTCTAACACACATACACAAGTGCCAAAGAATGGCCAATTGATACAATGGAATAAAGCAAAGTGAAATAAAAAGGTGCTCAAACAATATAAATTGTAGGTAACAGGCCAGGGAAGGAGACAGATTTGAGAAGGAAAAAACTATTCACATTATAGAAACAACCTAAAATTTATGAGTGGCACTGAAACTGAATCGGATATACTTCTGATACAGATATGAGTCTCTGGCATAAATCTGCATGCCACTGTTACAAATGACCATTGCACATTGTTCTGCATTCTTAGAAAGCTTCTCTGTGAGGCAAGATGCACAATCATGCCTGGATCTAATCTGATCTCCACATTATGAAGAAGATAAGCCTTCTTTAAACCACCTGTTAGAAGCCTCTCTCTGAAGTACTCTTTCCTATGAAAATGACAATTTGCTTACCCACTACTGCCCTTCTCATTGGATTTTTTCTTTTCTACTGTTGTGGCAATTCTCCTGGAACCACAGAAGATTAGTTGGTACCAGGACTGAGGGTTAAGTTAGTGAGAATTTCTTAGCTAAGGAGCAAGGATAAAAGACTGCTTTACTTGCTCTATGGTTTCCAGAACAATTTCATAAGTAACAATGAGCAAATTCAAGTCTAAAGTGACGTGGTGTGTGTGTGTGTGTGTGTGTGTGGTGTTCTGGGGATTGAACTCAGGGGCATTCTAACTCCAAGATACACCCCCAGCCCTATTTTATTTATTTTTTATTTTGAAACGGTCTCACTAAGTTTCTGAGGCTGTCCTCAAATCTGTGATCCTCCTGTCTCAGCCTCCCAATGCACTGGGATTAACAAGTGTGCACCACCATGCCTGGCTCTAAAGTGACTTTTAAATCATTTACTATGACTGGAGAATCTCCAACTAAGCTGTCTTTCCACAATGAAGTAGCAATGTCTTTTCCCAACTCCTCTACTGTTGGATGTTTTCCTCTCTGTCCTGCTCTTGGAGTGGCCCTTCTGGTTGAGGGGAACGGTGGTCGCTACCAGGGCTAAGAGACTATCAGCAATACTGAGCAGGAAGGGCAAGAGGCTGCTGTGTCTTCCTGGACGTTTTTCTCTTCAGGCATCTGGAAAGACTCAAGATTCAAGGTTGGGTTAAAACTTCAGTGGTTGATTCATGGGAGCAAGTCAAAACTTGAAGCTCCTCTTGGGTCTGTAGGTCTAGGCAAGAAAGGGTGCTCAATGCTCTCAAGCTGCTAAAATTTGGCCCAGAAAGGACTCCAGCTCAGTTTGGGAATCCAAGAGTTTTAAGAGAAAAAAGTGAGAAAATTTGACAGTTGCGTACTAAGGACTAGGCTAGGAGATGGACACAACAAAGAATAAATTATCTAGTCTAAAGGATATAATTCAATTAGGAAAAGAGGCAAATCATTGAAATACAATGTTTCAGCATTATTATATGGATGGGAGCAAGGTGTTAACTGAGTAGGAAAAGTCCACACCCAACTCTGTTACATCTTCCTGGGACTAACTTACTAAAGCATTGTTCTAATCTTTGTTTCAGACGTCAAAATTCTCCAAGTCCTCTATATCACAACCTGTATTTTCCAATAAAGCAAATATTGCTAAGCCCATATGCAACTTATTCACACTTCCATGATTCCTTGTGTTCATATTACCAGTATCAGGAATAATCTTCATTTTCCTACTCATCCATTCTTTTTACTTATATGCTCAAACTAGGTAGCAATATAATGTAGTGCAGAGGTTCTCACACTTGAGTGTTCTTAAGAATCACCTAGAGAAGCTTGTTAAAAATGCACAGGCCTGGACCCCAGACCCAGGGAATCTGAGCTAGCAGGTTTGCAATAGGACCTAGGCAGCCTTTTATACAGTTACTCACAATTTCAATGTTTGTAGTATACAGAACACACTTTGAGAATCACTATTCTAATAGTTATGAATATGGGTTTTTAAAAACTGAGATACACTGGGTTTGATTTAATCATGATTGCTTCTATTTATTAACTGTGTTGCTGTGAGTAAATTTATTTTACTGTGTTTCCCTTTCCTTGCCTATATGAGGATAATGATAACGCATCCACCTATGTGAGCTTTAAATGAGACAAGACATACAAAATGATAGTATTTAGCACATGGCAATTATTCAATAAATGCCAACTTACTGTTTTTGGCATTATTAACAATACTTCTAAAATTACTTTTTCTAATCAAGGCCATCTCAATCTAGATGGTTCTGTTTCTCTAAGAACTACATTAATTAGATGCCTATATATGAATTCAAGTCACTCACTGATATCTCAATGATCCATACTTTTTATGATAACTTGCTTAAAATCGAAGTGGTTTGACAAAAGGTAGCCCCAAGATATTAACAACACATTGTCCATCTCTAGAATTCTGGAGATTTGCTTTGGTGCTCTACCAATTTCTGTTATTCCTCCCATCCCACCCCTAACTACGAGCATTTCAACTGACTGTAAAGATATTAAAAGTAATTAATTTTAGTCATAATTCCCTAGCCACCAATTTCCCTTAGACTTAGTTTATCCAATGATAAGACTTAGTTACATCTGTTCTCTGCGTTAGCTCAGGATTAACTAATTGTTTTATATATGTACATCTGTATGTATATATGTGTGTATATATATGTAATATTTATCCCTTGTATTTTTTTTTTTTTTTTGCGGTACCGGGGATTGAACCCAGGGGCATTCTACCTCCGCGCTACACCCCCGGCCCTATTTTTTATACTTT
>PVJS01019340.1:18311-33977 GCA_004027185.1 Glis glis | reverse complement strand
GTTTCAATCCCTTTGGTATGATACCCAGTAGTGGAATAGCCGGATCATATGGTGGATCCATTCCCAGTTTTCTGAGGAATCTCCACACTGATCTCCACAGTGGTTGAACTAGTTTGCAATCCCACCAACAGTGTAGAAGAGTCCCAATTTCCCCACATCCTCGCCAACATTTGTTGTTGTTTGACTTCTTAATGCTTGCAATTCTAATTGGGGTCAGATGAAATCTAAAGTAGTTTTGATTTGCATCTCCCTGATTGCTAATGATGTTGAACATTTTTTCATGTATCTATTGGCCATTTGTATCTCTTCTTTCGTGAAGTGTCTATTCATTTCAGTTACCCACTTCTTGATCGGGTTGTTTGTTTTCTTAGTGTAAAGTCTTTTAAGTTCTTTGTATATCCTAGATATTAGACCTCTGTCAGAGGGATAGCTTGCAAAGATCTTTTCCCATTCCGTAGGCTTTCTCTTTAAGCTCTTGATGGTTAACTCCCTCTTTTATCTAAGTCCTGCACCTATCAGAATCCTGCTGCCTACATTCAGGGCAGGCTTTCTGTTTAATCTGCTGTTACACACCCAAAGTCACATGATCTTGGGTGTGTCGTGATCAGGTCAAGTTGACAAACTAGATTGACTATCACACCTGGAAAGGTAATTAGGATTCTAAACCACTGTCTCACTGTAACATTTCCAAGCATCAAAGATTTACAGGTATAAAACTTTCCTTGAATGGACATTGTTCCCTTGAATAGTAGGATGCAAAGATCACTATGGAGAATGACTTACCAATTTTGTTTTATTATTATTATTAATTTTTTGCAGTACTGGGGATTGAACCCAGGGCATTCTACCTCCAAGCTACACCCCCAGTCCTATTTTTTATTCTTTATTTTGAAACAGGGTCTCACTCAGTTGCGGAGGACCTCAGTAAGTAGCTGAGGCTGGCTGCGAACCTGCGATCCTCCTGTTTCACAAGCATGTGCCACTATGCCCAGCTTGATATTTTAATAACACACACACACACACACACACACACACACACACACACACCTATTCCAATTACAATGGCTGAAATACATGAACGACTGAATAAAGCAAATAACTCCATAATTGTTCATACATGTTTTGATACAGAAATACAAACTAGATGACTTACAACATTAAGAAGAGAATATTGTGTTGATCAACCAACTGTGGTTACCCAATCTATGGTTTAGGGTAAAACCTGCCTTCATTTTAGAAAAAAAAAAAAAAACAGCAAATACCTTAACCAAAATACTCATCTCATCAAAGTAACAACATGGATTATATCAAACTACTCTCTTTCTAGGGATCAAATAAAGAAAGAAAAACAGCCATGGATCTATAGCCCGTATTCTTTGATAATAAAACTACACAGAAAGATTATAGGCTTCAAAATTAAATATTTTATTATTTAAGAGTCGCCTTTTTTCTCTAAACCCTAAGGAGAAAAGATCTTTGACAGCCAGAATTTTGAAGAACCCATATGACAAAACATGCTTCAAGCTCAATTATTTAAAAATAAATGGTGGTTGAAAGAAGTCATTCTCATAGTTAACTTCTAAAAGGGTGATCATAATATGACATACATATTTTACAATGAAATGAAAATAATTCCGTGAACCTTAAAATCACTTTAAATAATTCATGATTTTAATAGAAAAATCACAAAATAGAAAATGATACCATTATGAATAAAGATTAAAAGATTAATTATTGGATATCAGTAGTAGGAAAGCAGGCTTTGCTTTATCAAAGAGCCATGATGTAATCCTACTACTCTGAATTATTTTACCTCAGATCTTACCTCCTTTCTTTCTGTGGAGCTATGTAGAAGCTAAGAAATTCATTATAACTTATTTTGAACTAAATATTATATGTTAAAAGCCCCCAAAGTTGTGTTAGTATTTTCTAAGTGGTTGCTAGGACTATAAATGCTCATTTGGGATGCAATGCGATCTCATGAGAGCTCACTGCTAACTTCTTTTTTTTTTTTTTTTTGCGGTACTGGGGATTGAACTCAGGGGCGTTCTACCTCTGTGCTACACCCCCCCGCCCTATTTTTTATCCTTTATTTTGAAACCGGGTCTCACGAAGTTGCCAAGGGCCTCACTCAGTAGAGAGAGAGAGAGAAACAGAGAGAGAGAGAGAGAGAGAGAGAGAGAGCTGAGTCTGGCCATGAACCCAGGTCCTCGAGTCTCCGCCTCCCAAAGTACTGGGATTACAAGCGTGTGCCACCACGCCCGGCATTGCTAACATCTTAAATTACTTAGGAGCATTAAAAATGAAAGCTTAATAAATCAATGTACACATTTTGAGTTTTTAAAAAGATATTCCAGTTGAGAGAGGGGCCTTTTGATCTCTCTGTACATGACCCTAATAATAGTACTCAAATAAGAAATCCTCAAATAACGCTAAGCCTAGCCGTCACAAAAATGTCCACAAAGTGATCAAACCATAATACAAAAGTTTAAGTATATTTTTTGCTCTACAAATATTTGCCTATTACTTTGAGTCTAGCTATACAAGAATGAAGCACAGTGACTATGAAATTGTAGTACAAAATTCCATTTAGTACCGGCCCTATTTTTTTAGACTATATTTTGAAACCGGGTCTCACGTAGTTGCGGAGGGCCTCACTAGGTAGAGAGAGAGAGACAGGGAGAGATAGACAGAGAGAGAGAGAGAGAGAGAGAGAGAGAGAGAGAGAGAGAAAGAGACAGCTGAGGCTGGCCGCGAACCCGGATCCTCCAGTCTCCGCCTCCCAAAGTACTGGGATTACAAGCATGCGCCACCACGTCCGGCATAGTAGAGACCTATTTATTTAAGAAAGTTTCACACATAGTAATTTAGGCAATCAAAAAATGTATTTTAAGAATCTAGTGAACAGCAGCTATATTCAATTAACTTGATTCAAATGTAGTCTCTACTATTTCAAAACAACTTAATTAATTCAAAGAGTAAAAATGCCACACTGAGACTATAGTGAAGCAGTATAGATTTTAACATCTAGGTCACAAAATCAAACACACAGCTCAGGGTTTTTGAGCTCAGCTCTCTAGGAAGCCTTGACAAAAATGTTTTCCATGAAGGAAATGCTATGTTAGAGCTATGACAGAATGGAATAACATTACAGGCATGTGGAGGTAGACCCCCGCCAAGAGGAGGAAGGTCGGGGAGAGCAACTGTAATGCTACTTCAAAAGAGAGGGGTTCAAATAAGAATAAAATATTCAAAAGTTAGAAGGATACTGGTGTGAGAAACAATAAATCAAGTTGAGTCCCAAGTCTAATGTATTGATTTTTTTATAGAAGATAAAAAGTCCAACTCAAAATTACTTTCCAATTTTTGTTTCTGCTAACATACACACTGTGGTTTTCACATGATTCAATTCAACAAACTTTACTCCTACATGTATAAGACACTGTGCTTGAGGTGGGGTGGGAGGCAGCATTGAAAGATTTAAGAGTGAATTAGACATGAACAAGCAATGTGCTCATATAATGAGAAAGACAAATATATACCTAACTAATCAATTGAACCATGCTAAGTTCCATAATAGAGATAGAAGGTAGTGAATAAAGAGGAAGAAAGAACTAATTCCCACCTGTGGTCTAGAAGGAATACATTAATTACTACTGTATTCTACAAATTTTGGGGGTACAGAAATGGGCTGCTGGGAAAATTCATAGACACATCTGGGTACCAGAGTGACTTTGGGACAATTCTTAATCTCATTAGACTCAGTTTACTTATCCAAAAGTAAAGCATTTATTTAATTATTTTAGCTTATTTTTTAATCCTCAAATTTCAAACATCTATTTAAGTGTTGTCAGAAAGGAGATGAGATAATTTTAAGGTAGAGGATATTTATAGGGAAAAATTTCAGAGGCCCCCAGATTCTAAAGTTACTAACAATTGTCTCAATACATGAGCTGAGAGATAGTTACTCTGACTTTGCATAATTTCAGAATCTTCATGTTTTCAAATAACTTGCTTTAAGCTTAAGAGATACAACAGCAGGCCTTCACACCAGCAAGCATTCTCTAGTTGACATTTAGGTCAGTATTACTGAAGAATTATTGCATCTTCTGCAATGGAGCTAACAGTAATTAGGCACAAGTGGAGAAACACGTCCTCTTTTTCTTTTCTTCCTTGGCTGATAGAGTCTTCCTTCCAGGTTAGTCTTTGTTGCCTTAATTTAGCCATATGTTGGAACAATTAGATTGTGGTTAGGGAAGAATCACAGATTTCCTTTTTACAGTAGAATCAATTGAAAGGAAGTATTCAAGATAAATGCATGGAAGGCTATTTCCATAAGTACTGTTCAAGGGCTCCTTCTGAAGTTCTTTTTAAAAATTATTTTATTTTTTCATGGTACTTGGGATTGAACCCAGGGACACTCTACCTCTGAGATGCAATCTCAGCCCTATTTTGTTTTTTATTTTGAAACAGGGTCTCACTAAATTACTGCGCTCTGGCCTGGAAACTGCAATCCTCCTATCTCAGCCTCCCACGCACTGGGATTACAGGCATGTACCACCACATCCTGCTCTTCCAAAATCCTTTTATTTCACCAGTGCTTAAACTAAATGAAAGTGAGATTTCTGATTACCTTAATGCAAAAAAGGGAAAAATATATATATGATATGTATATATGTATGTATAGATAGATGTAGGTAGGTAACAGCTTTTCTTTTAAAAACTACGAAGTCCCTGCCCAAACTTGGAAGTAAGGAGAAAATACTTCTGTATTTATGAAAATATTTTATTTATTTAAAAAAAAATTTGGTACTGGGGATTGAACCCAGAGGCATTCTACCTCCGAGCCACACACAGCCCCAGCCCTTTTTTTATTTTTTTATCTGAAATAGTGTCTCTCTAAGTTTCTCAGAGTCTCACTAAGCTACAGAGGCTGTCTTCAAACTTGCAATCCTCCTGTCTCAGTCTCCCAAGGACTGGGATTACAGGTGTGCACCATCATTCCTGGCTAACACACACAATATTTCATAAACAATCAAATGTTTATTTCAAAACACTTAAGTGAAACTTTAACAAGAGGAATGCTATCCTAAGTATTTATATTAAATTTGTTAAAACAAATATTGTATTTCACAATACAATATTTTAAAAACAATCAGGTATTTATTTCAAAACACTTACATGAAACTTTAACAAGAGGCATGCTATCCTAAGTATTTATATTAATATTCTCTCTAGCATTCTACATTCCCAAGCTTGGCTCTTTACTAATTGTTCCCGTTTGAAATTTGTTTTCATAGACTTCTGATACAATACATTCCTGTCTTTCTATCTCCCTGACATCTCTAGATTATCTTCCCTCACTTCCTAATCAAAGCCGTATACTTGAGGCTTTCCTGAGTAGTGTTGCCCTATGCCACCTTGATGCATTAGCTAATTCACCCATTTTACCCTAAGAAAGACTAGATATAAATCACTCTAGTCCAATTAGACTTAACAACCTTTTCTTTAAAGGTTATAAGGGAAAAGAGTAGGAAGAAAATACAATAAGGACTACATTTACTCACAGTTATAACTGGTTTAAGTTTAAAAGAACTATATAAATAGAAGTGAAAAATCGATATTCAAGTGGCTCATATTGTAATTCTAAGATAATAACACTATTTTGTCACTAACCACAACCTAGTTTCTTTTTCTTAAAAGACTTAAACATTTTATCTTCATCGATTATCATTTATACAATCACTCACCAGCCAAGCATGGAAGAAAAAATATGTATTATGTTTTTTTAATTATATGAGATCAATAACAATGATAAAATTATTAATCAACCCTTGAAGGTTTATTATTTATGCCATTGGCTATTAGATGGAAAACACTCTGAAGCAGCTCATTCAATAACTAGCTTTTTTTTCTCTTCCAACTACAAAGAATCTCATCATCTTCAATAATAGAAATGTACATGTTTTGACCTGCTTCTAACAGCAAGGCTGTGTGCTAGAAATTGAAGATGCAAAGATGTATTATCTGCCCTTAGAGAGCTTCTGGTGCTGCCAGTGAAAGAACTAAATACACGAAAATACAGATATCAATACAGGGTTAGTACAAAAGCAGGAAATGTGTGCTCTTGCCCATAGTATGGAATTGTGAGGGAGGGAAAAGATTCCTAATATTAGGATAATCAAAGACGAAGACAAAGGAAATGGCATTGAATCTGGGCCTTATTGCGAAGAGTAGAAGCTAGTTAATAATGAAATACTCATCAGTTTGTTGAAAAATAATAAAGGAAGAGTTTGGGCATTCTTGACAGAACCAACTCGAGAGAATAAATCAAAGAAAAGGTAATGTATCATTCTGTGAAACCAAAACCAATCCAACATGAGAACACATAGGCATTTACTTCTTAAGAGATAAGGATATTTATCACTTAGTATGATTTTCATTTGGATTCACCACCTTCTGGAACAGCTCTGCTCTTAACATTTGAACAATTTATTGCCTAATTATTTAGTTTGCCCTTTGAAGAGTCCATCTGCAGGACACTTTCTCAAAGTGAGCACAAAAAGTGGGCCCTTAGAAAGTCATCTCCCCATTGTGAGCCGGGCGTGGTGGTGCACGCTTGTAATCCCAGTATTTTGGGAGGCGGAGACCCAGGGATCTGGGTTCGCGGCCAGCCTCCCGCAACTTTGTGAGACCCGGTTTCAAAATAAAGTATAAAAATTGTGCCGGGGGTGTAGCGCAGAGGTAGAACGCCCCTGGGTTCAATCCCCCTGCAAAAAAAAAAAAAAAAAAGAAAAAAGAAAGTCATCTCCCCATTGTATTAAAAGCAAAATAACCTTTTATCAAATGCTTTGTGACCATTTAGAATATTGAATCTATATTTTAATCATTGGGTTTAACAGGGATATAGCCAGTGGGAAGGACTTAATTACAAATGATGACTTTCTCATGGCTATACCCGCAATCCCAAGAGGAGCTTTAATGAAGTTCTGAACCCTCAGACAGAAAAGGTCAAATGGCTTTCCTCCCCCTGGTACCTCGAAGTGCACACAGTTGCACCTTTATCTTAGCAGATGGTCAACCAGGTATAATATTAGCCTGAGGCAAAAATTCCAGGAAACAAGAGTTCACAGGGAAGCAATTCTCTGGAATTCGGTGGATAAAAAGAGCAGCCTGTTTCAGAGATTGAAGAGGGGATGAATTTAGATAATTCCCACTTGAATATAAATTTATACTTTATTAGAAGTGTAATATGCTAGGAAAATACCATTCTGCTTGGGAATTTATTGCATATTGAAGAGTCATGATGTTTTACTCAACGTTGATATTTTTTAAATGTTGAAAATGTTCTTGCCATGTTCATACTGTACACATATTCAAATTTGTATTAAGCAAAAACCAGTTGAAACTGCCTATTTTGGTAGGTTAAAAAAAAGGTTGAATACTCCTTTTATCTGGTTCAAATTACTCAAATTGTCTTAAATATAGAAAAAGGGAAAAGTTACATTTTATAACACCATTTTGACTTTTTTATTCTTAAAAAATACTTTTGTATTATGCTGAACAAGATCTTTTCAAAGTTTTCTTATTGCTGTCTTTATCTATGGCATGTGTGTGTATATATGTACCTATGTACCTTTAGTTTTAAATCTGTGTCTGCTTTTACAGAATTGGCCTTGGTTTTCAACTTTGATTTTACCTGGCTAGTAGAGATACGATTCCCCCAAAAATCAAAGTTGAAAACCAAGGCCAATTCTGTAAAAGCAGACACAGATAAATTTCTATATTAACTTTAAAAATGTTTTATGTGTTTGGAATTCATTTTTAAAGTTAATATAGAAATTTTTGGTTTTTCTTGAAACTTAAAGTAGCCTCTCTGCCTTCTCCGAATTAAAAAAAAAATCAAAGCCAAGCTCATTGCAATCAAAGATATGCATTTCCATACAAAATACTATAATGTTCTTAAGACTACTCTTTTGATATTTTTTTCTTTGAAATGATATTTAGATCTTCAAGTTTTAAAAATAACTTACACCTTTATAAAATATATAAAGTCATGAAAATAGATCTGTTTGTATTTATATTTTTTTACTATAGCTTATTATAGTACCTGTGCCACATGATGCAAATTCTGATGGCTAATCAAAGTTGTGTATACCTCTATAAAGTTATTTGGCTAACCATTAACTGAACACAAAAATCTTTTTAAAAGACAAAGCAAATTTCAATATTAATTTTAAATAATTAGCAATTCACATGAACTCCAAAATGAATGGAAATGTATGTAATGTCGATTAAACTAAACACTTAAAGACACACAGTATAGATGGGACAAATATTTGTGATGAAAAGATTGGGGATCTTTTGGTAAAGACTAGTAACTATTCAAATTGGAAACTATTCAAATGGTTGGAAATAGAGGTGTGGAAGGATTGACAAGATGACTTGTCAGGAGCTGCAGAGATAACAATCTGTCATTATTTCTGCAAGCCTATCTCAATTATTGGGACTATACCTGAAATTAAAGAAACTTCTAGTGTAATTCACTATGGTGTGACTAACTTGCAAAACAGATGGTCTTGTCTGGCTAGTAAAGATTTTTGAAGGGAACATACCAAATTCTCTTCATGCTCTGCTGGAATAAGTGTACAGAACACACCACAAAGCAAGGGAGCCAGTGCCACCTGTGAGCCAGCCCATCTGATTTACTCCCCAGGCAACTACCAGAAATTAGGTTCTTAATCCAAGGGAACAAGATCAGTATTTAAACTGCCTTTAAAAAATTTCAAGGCCACACACCACCAGCCTCCCCACCTTTGTGGTGCCTTAATATAAAAAAAATGTAGTATATTTAAGTCTAATTCCTTTATGTTCTGAACATTTCAAGAAATAGCATGAAAACTATTCACAGTTGAAAAGCAGAGATGTATCTTATTTATACTGGCAGTTAATGTGGAGGCATACATAACAGCTGTCTCAATAGCCACTAAATTAATGGCATAAAATTGCAAAACCTTTAGTCTGTTCCCTGTGTCGAGAAACAGAAAAAAAAAAAAATGGAGTGGGGCCTTGTCCAGGTTTTATAATGCTCAGAAAGGTGTTGAACTGCCTGTTGAAGGATTCGTTTTTAATTATTTCATTTCAAATGTCACTGTCTTTACTCCGTGAGGGTTGTGTTAGGTTTGTCTTTGGCCAAAAAAAAAAAAAAAAATCTTTCCAAGAAACACGTGTTCATTTACCTAAGACCCAATAGCAAGGGTGAGCCTGGAGCCAACAGCCGCTGAGATGTCAGAGAAAGGCGGGAAGAGGCCTTTTTCTTTTCTTTTCCACCTCTCCCCAGATGCCAGGAGGGAGCGGTGCATCTTAGGCTTTATCTCTAGGACAATAGCGCCGCTCTCCGCCACCCGCGCGACGCAGACGGCGAGCCCGGCCGCCACGACTCAGCAACCCAGTCCCTGCCCCCGCGTCCCTGGCCTCGGGAGCTCGCCTGCCCGCGGGTGCCCCACGCCCCGCTGCACCCCGGCGCCCCAGAGCGGTGGCTGCGCCCCCAGTCCCGGCCCGCGCCCCGCTGCCCCCGCCTGTCTGCGCCCCTGTCACGGCCCGCGCCCCGCTGCCCCCGCCTGTCTGCGTCCCCGGTCCCGGCCCGCGCCCCGCTGGCCCCCGCCTGTGTGCGCCCCCGGCCCGCGCCCCGCTGGCCCCGCCTGTGTGCGCCCCCGGCCCGCGCCCCGCTGCCCCCGCCTGTCTGCGTCCCCGGTCCCGGCCCGCGCCCCGCTGCCCCCGCCTGTGTGCGCCCCCGGCCCGCGCCCCGCTGCCCCCGCCTGTCTGCGCCCCCAGTCCCGGCCCGCGCCCCGCTGCCCCCGCCTGTCTGCGCCCCCGGTCCCGGCCCGGCCCGCCCCTCCCGGCGGCTCCAACTGCCGGGCGCTTCCTGCGGTGTTTCTTTTTTTCCCCTTTCCTAGGCTCCATCAAAGGTTGCTCTGTTATTGAAATATGAAGCTATTTCCTCTCCAAAACCCTTGGTTACTCAAGGCGGGAATCAATGGACCTATATACTCTCCCTCGAGTTATAAATAAATGTCTATTTGCCCAGGAGGCGTTGTCCCTCGTGTCCTAGCATCTTCTCCCGTGGTTATTTTAGGTGTGTGTGTGTGCGCGCGTGTGTGTGCGTGTGTGTGTGTGTGTGTGTGTGTGTGTGTGTGTGTGTGTTCGTGCGGGCGCCCTGTGCCCATCTGGTTCTAATCCTGAGTATAGATCCATAGCCCAACCCCACCCATCCCGTCTCCCCTGCATTCCTCTCTCCATAAATAAATTCAGGTTCTTCGGCACTGTCTTCCCGGGATACACAGCAGTTGTTTGTGAATGGAGACTGAAATCCAATACCCAAACTGAGTCCAGTAAACAAGAAAAATATGCTCCTGGCGACGTGGGTGAAAGTTTAGGAAGCTTCCAGTGTAGGAAGCTTTATGTGCTGTTTATCATAATTGATCTGTTAAGGACCGACCTCTCCTACTATAAAAACAAGGCGAAAATGGACGGTGTGAGGAGTCCTTCTCACCTCGCGGCCTCTTTCCACAGACCCCTCGCCCCATCCTCCCTGGACAGACCCAGCAGTGAGAGGGCGCGGGAGGCGTGGTGTGGGTGGGGGCTTGTGGTTGAGGCTGCCGCTTTTCCTGAACCCTGGAGTGGGATAGTCTAGTCGGGGATCTGAGCAGAGGGGGAAGTCATCTAAGAGGCTGCTGTTTTACAAGGTCTGGGCACAGAGCCGCCCCTCCTTCCTCCCTGAAGTTTGCATAAAGTGCACGTTAGGCTGTAATTAGGGGATATGGGAGGAGGACTTTCCTGGTGACGCTGCTTTGCTTTTTTCTTCTGCTCTTGGTGAGAAAGTACCTCCTTCTTCCCAAGATCAGGACCTCTGCCATCCAGCACCACAAAGAGACATTCTGCGCGCGCGCGCGCGCACACACACACACACACACACACACACAGGCACGCACGCGCGCGCGCGCGCGCGAGCACACACACACACACACACACACACACACACACACTCACCCAGAGACAAACTTAAGGTGAGGAGAAAGAGCGCTAGCTTCATTTGATCTCCAGCTTCCAACTTAAGTGGGACTTCAGGTCATCTGAACATCTGGATTTCAGGACAAGGTAAAACTTCCATAATATTCCCCCCTCCTCTTTCGGGCATACCTAGATTCCTTTGAGATTTCAGAGAGCAATAACATATATAACGAAGGCATATATTAAGCAAATTTTATTCTTTCTATAGCCTTTCTTTGAGTTTAACATGACACCCTTTTTTGAGGTTCATATTGTCAGATTAAAAAAAAACTATTGCAATAGACAGGCTTGATCTAGAAGTGCGGGAAAATTAACTCTAGTTTTTCTGGCTTTTGCTAGTTCTACTATATATCTGGTAGGCTTATGGTTTTCAAGTAGTGACTTTTCCATCTGCATTTCTACAAGTATTTTTATAGCACCTGAGATGAAAAAAGGATAGGATAAGCTGAAGGAAGAGCCGAAGAATGGGAATGTCCATCCTGGACTTAAAAGTTTTGTTGGAGGGAATATACAGACTTCTGTGAAAAAGAAAGTTATTTTAGTCATAGATGTTACCTGATGGATTAATAAATAATCTTTGAAATGTCATCGGGGTGTTTTTTTTTGTCTAGGCATCTCCTGTTAATTACAAAATTAAGACCAGAGAGTTATGGCGCCTTCCATACATAGAATGATGTTGATGGTTCATTTTCATGTGCTGAAAACAAGTTAAAGTTATAATTGTTTAGATTACTTTTAAATTTGCTTAGAGGACTTGTGTATATGTTGAGACTATTCACCATGGAAAACAAACCAGGACTCTTTGGGGATTAGATTAAGTTGTTTTCTTCCCTTGAATATGACTGTTGTGTTAAAAATAAGATGGTTTGTTATTTTGAAAATAAGTTGTTTTATTTTCATTTATCACTGGAAAAATACACAAAGTGGTCAGGACATTTGGGAATTTTTAGGGTGGAAAGTGTTCCTGTGCATGTTCCAGTGTGATGTCATAAAATCAAACACACTGGCTGGCTCCTTGGGAGCTAACAGTTCTTAAAAAATAAAGCTTGGGAGTTAATTTCTAAGTGAATGTAATATTTATTCATTGCAACTGTCATTTCTGGTAACCATTTCTATTTGACTATTTCAGTGTCCTAAATTTGCAGTAATTTTACACACATTTCAGTAACTTCAATATTTTAATGGAATCATAAAGTGGGAATATTGTCTAACAAATACATCAGTGTAGTTCTCTCTGAGTAACTTCTAAAGTGGTATGTCTTCATCCTTACATTTGTCTTTAACTTCAGTTCCATTTATTTATATGAATGGAAGAGACTTTTTCCCTACCATTTAGTAAAATAGAATGCATGCCAAAGGAACATTGAACATTTAAGTTTAGTCTTTATTTATTTATTTATTTTGGTACTGGAGGTTGTACCCAGGGGCATTCAACCTCTGAGTTACACCCTCAGTCCTTTTTTACTTATTTATTTATGTATTTTTATCTTGAAACAGGATCTCACTAAGTTGCTGAGCCTCTCACTAAATTGCTGAGGCTGGACTGGAACCTGAGATCCTCCTGTCTCAGCCTCCCAAGTACTGGGATTACAGGCATGCACCATCATACCCAGCTTGTCACTTTTATATATCTATTCTTAAATTTTTGTTTCACCCAAGTGAGTGAGTTTATGTATTTTTTTTCTTTTGGGTGACTTCTCACCATAATAGCTTACAAATAGGAAAAGTAGATAAGAAGTAATTTTGCTTAGAGTTAATAAAATGAGCAATAAAAACCCCACAACCACTGGTTCACAAAAGGAATGTACTAAGGGGCCAATATTACAAACAGAAGTGCCCACTAAGCCTGGGTTTTCAAAGAGAAACAAGAAGGGGGGGCATCATGTTCTTATAAAGTGAGCCATTTATTTTCACCAAAGCCCTGTCTCTCAGAGGAAGGGCTGACACTGTAATTTAGAAGTACTGAAGAAACGTTCACAGACAAGAATCAATTCGTTATGTCCCTAGTGGTTTCACTTCATTTTCTTTCCTTTGGGAGCAAGTAATGCATCCAGGATGAATACATTCGTAGTATGTAGAAAGATACTTTCCGAGAAGATGGTCAACTGAACAGTCCTGCCTTTCAGAATCTTGGGTGTGGAAGTGTGGTTACTTTCTGAGCAGATGAAGGTGGCACCACACTTCATCTTTGTGAGGAAGAACAAGAGTCATATTCAGAAAACGACTCCCTGCTTCAGAAAAATATTAGTTTTCATTCCCTTCGCTCCATGCATATTTTATTTTTCCAGACTACATTTTTTCAGATTAATGGCATCCCACCAATTAAAATTCCAACAAAATCTAAGGCAAACTTGAAAATTACTTTCATATTAGAGTCTGCTGTTGCTTCTAATTAATTTTCTGACATCCTGCAGTCATGATTAGTAACCACAGTACTTGGTCTATGTCATTTAAATGTACTTAGCCTGTCATTTAAGGGTAACAGAATGGTGTTGGGGGATGCAGGGAGCAACAGAGACCTGGCTATACTTGGGTTTTTAATCAATAGTGTTTAAGGAGGATTAAAGAAAACAGCTGGTTAAACAAATATTAGGTGTAGAGAGGACGCGACGGTATAAATTAATAATGCAGCTCTTTATTTACACTATGAAAGGGTCTGTGGTAGTTAAAAAAGTGTGAAGCGCAGTCGCTGTTCGCCACCTAGTGGATGAGTCAAAGAAGGCTTTCTCACCAGCCACAAAAACTGAAATGTGTTCCATTGGTATTTTTAAACTCAATGCCAGATATTGGGGTAGGGGCTCAGAGTAGAAAATAAAGCAAGTGACTATTATATAATTTTAAAATCAAGCCAGGCGTGGTGGCATACGCTCGTAATCCCAGTACTTGGGAGGCTGAGACAGGAGGATCGCAGGTTCATGGCCAGCCTCAGCTACTTAGTGAGGCCCTGGGCAACTTAGTGAGACCCTGTTTCAAAAATAAAGAATAAAAAAATAGGGCTAGGGGTGTAGCTTGAAGGTAGAATGCCCCTCGGTTCAATCCCCAGTACCACAAAAATAAATAAATAAATAAATAAATAAATAAATAAATAAATAAATATAAAATCAAGGCCTCACTTAACAGTGTGTTAAATTCCCAGTGGTTGCATTTAAAATCACTTTACTCTTTATTGGGTAATTTGCCACCAACTTTCTGCCTCCTTGAGAATATAGTTTAATAACCACAACTTGCTTCTAATATAGTATTTGTTTTTTGCAGAGTTGTCATGACATAGTTCAAAGAAAAGGTGGGGGAGCTGACTCTTCAATTACTGTTTATAGAAATAACTCTCTATAAAGTTTATTGTTTCTGAGTTCAATTGGATAAATAACTGCTACCTTAAAATGTTAGCTCACAGATTAGTGAATTTTATTACATATTCTTTATGTTTTTCATTAAATGAAAAAATTATAGTAGTGAAAATTGCTTTTAGGTAGTGAGAGATATTTTATAAAGTATTGCTGTGTGTGTGTGTGTGTGTGTGTGTGTGTGTGTGTGTGTGTATGACAAAGAGAGAGAGAGAGAGAGAGACTGGGAACTGAACCCAGGAGTATTCTACCTCTGAATTATACCCCAATTCCAAGACCTTTTTTTTATTTTTTGTTTTGAAACAGGATCTCACTATGTTGCTGAGAGTCTCGCTAAATTGCTAAAGCTGGTCTCAAAGCTGTGATCCTTCTGTCTCAGCCTCCCAAGTACCAGGATTACAGGTGTGTCCCACCACACCTGGCTAAAATATTGCTCTTAAACATTATTAGCATGTAGAACAACTTCATCTGTACTTGTTAATATGCAATTTTAAAGCAGAAAACATGTTTCCATTCCAAACAGTTAACATAATGGAAAAAATCATGGACAAGAACAATTATACAGAAAATCACTGTTTGAAAGAAGCATTAGCACATCACAGAAGATTAATTCATCTGAGTATTGCACTGTTTTGAAAAACTTTTCTCTAGGAGATATATAAATTATTACTTAAATTGGCTCCTTGCAAGATATATGGCTTAATGGCAATGGTGTGCAGTATATCAGCATTAATCAAGACAAGTTGTGAAATTCAGATTGGAAGGTAAAATACCTCAGTAGGAGAAAAATGATGAAGTTGTTACTTGCTGTGCTCTTGAGGTGTAATACACACATCGAGTCAGGCCATTATGGAATAGAAGATTCCTGTTTAGGGGATTTGTTTTTTATATGGCAGTGAGACTTACACAGTGAAAGAAGGAGAGCTGCTCATAAAGTCTTTTTTCATGATTGCTGCAAAATTATGGCATGTATTGATCATAGGGGATAACTGGAATCAACACCGCCACTCATGTAAAATAAAGCATGTCATCTTAATCCTTCCTTCCAATTGGTCATTCTCTATCAGAAAATAATTCTATTAATAATTTTATCTGATCCAGGCATGGTGACACACTCCTGTAATCCCAGTTCTTGGGGGACTGGTATGGGAAGATCGCAGGTTCGAGGCCAGTCCCAGCAATTTAGCAAGGCCCTCAGCAATTTAGTGAGACCTTATTTAAAAAAAAGAAGAAAAAAAAAAAAAGCCGGGCG